>CBVK0101075052.1:0-19623 GCA_900067695.1 Picea abies
GGATATTTGCTGAGGAGTTTGGTCACTGAACACCATAGTCAGTGGGATCATATTCTAGCACAAATAGAGTTTTCTTATAATGACTTAGTGAATAGAAGCACTGGGAAAAGTGCATTTCAGATAGTGTATGGAATGAATCTGAGAGGAGTGTCAGAGTTGAGAGATCTGAAGCATAGCGAGTTTAGGAGTGCTGGAGCCAAAGACTTCTCCGCATAAATGCAAGAACTTCATAACCAGATCAAGGAGGAGTTGAAGAAGAGAAACAATGAATACAAGCGTAGAGCTGATCAACATAGGAGGAAGCTTGAATTTGAATTTGGAGATCAAGTTCTAACACATTTAAGGAAGGAAATGTTCCCAAGGGAAACATACAACAAGTTGAAGTTGAAAAAGATAGGACTGTGTAAAATCCTGAGAAGATTTGGTGAGAATGATTATGAGATATAACTGCCAGAAGATGTGGGTATATCACCCATATTCAACATTGCGCACTTGTATCCTTACAAGGAAGATGGAGCCGGAGGATCCAGAGATCGAAAGAAGATCCAATGGGGGGAATAGATGTATGTAGCAGAGAAGCCACAGATGGAGAATATCATAGATCAACAAATTGGTAGGAAGACCAGAAGGAAAATGTATTTTGAATACTTGGTAAAGTGGAAAGGATGACCAGTAGAAGATGCTAGTTGGGTTGGTGAAGCAGACATCCAGAAGCATGGAAGGTCGGTGCAAGAGCTCATGGACATGAGTCCATGAATTTTTCAGCCAGAGGAGTATGATGCAGGAGCATTGCCAACAAAGCACAAGTGGAAGATAGTTGGGCGCACTAGCGTGCATTTTAAAATATTATGAATTCCAAAGTTGGCTTAGTAATGTAATATATGAAAAGGATTTTGATTCATGAACATCTTTAATGATCAGAGGCTGAGCCATCGCATAAGGTCGATGAGGGAGTGTAATTTGATTTAATGTGAAGGATTGCATTACAGATCTGGAGTTTTTTCTCTTATCTGCCTGACTCAGATATTTATTGTATAAATGTTAAGTAGTTGAAAGCTTTTATTTCGATAAGATAGCATAAAGTAGTTGGAGGGAAGATCTTGAAGATAACCTCTTGTATACAATCTTTGTATTGTTTCCCAGTAGAGGTTGTTGGCATTCTAATTATCAAGTGTCATCGCCATTGTAGAAAGGAGCTGAGAGCTACCGAGAAGTAGTGTATGAATGTATGTAATTTTTAGTTGAATGAATATAACATAGGAACATTGTCCCAAATGTATGGTGTTGATGTGTCTATCTGAATGAGTGAATGGTAGACTTTTTATTTTGTTTTCAAGTCTCTGTTATTTCTTGTTCTTGTATCTATGCATGCATTTACATGGTGAGATGTATGAATCAGTGATATTTTAAATAAGTTTCAGTTGTTTCTCTTCTACGAGCGAGTGCAAGGAGTGCATAGTGTCCGCAAGGAGTACGTTGACATAGTCTGTTTTGACTGTTTCTCTTCTACGAGCGAGTGCAAGGAGTGCATAGTGTCCGCAAGGAGTACGTTGACATAGTCTGTTTTGACTTGTAAAGCTCAGAAGAGATAGCATGAACTTATATGTGCAAGGAGTGCATAGATGTCCGCAAGGAGTGTGTGACAAAGTTTCAGACTTGTAATCTCAGGAAGAGTAGCGTGACTTATTCACAGGGAAGTGGTTGAAGAATAGTCGCAAAAGGTGCGAAGTCATCCACAAAGAAGTTGAGTGTGGAAGAAAACCTGTTGCAAGGCGGGAACATGCCGAGATTTCGACTAAGAGTCAAAGGAAGTGTTCTAAAGGATGAAGAAGGTCAAGGAAGACAAGCTCAAGAGGGAGAGCAGCAAGAAAGCTTCGAGGAAGAGAATCCTTTGAGGTTTGGAAAAGTATACGAATGAGATACATTCCAGAGGGAGGTGAATAACTCCAGACCATTAGACCTGGAAGAGCTACGCGGAGGTTGGCTGTAAAGTGTTTTTGCCACTCTGTGGTTCGGGAAGTCTGGAGGTGTTGTAAGGGCATAGTCACAAACTCACGAAGTAATCACAACTATTGGTTGTGTAGAGAACATGTGGCAGCAGATTGGAAAATACAGAAGTTCGGAGAAGAGCGCTTTGGGAAGAGCTAAAGGTAGAGCCCGTGGTATTTTCGAAACCCAAATTTACAAAGAGTTGGCCCACGGTCATAGCCTGTGGTCACCTAAGCAGAAGGTTTAGAGTGGAGGGAAGAGCTAAAGGTAGAGCCCGTGGTATTTTCGAAACCCAAATTTACAAAGAGTTGGCCCACGGTCATAGCCTGTGGTCACCTAAGCAGAAGGTTTAGAGTGGAGTTAGTACTCCCAAAATTTGAGTGTTGTTGGGAGTGTCGAAGGGCGAAGGCACGAGTAGTTCAACCCTGTGGGTAACACAAAAGGGACCTGTGTGTATGTTGAGAAGGTCGGGGTCTGTAGAAGCCCCGAAGAGTCAATCTGACTCAGGAGTTTGAAGATCCAAGACTGGGAGGTCACGTAGTCCCAAGGAGGGAAGGGGATCTGCGCCACCCACTAAGACAAACCTCATCCACCACATGAAGCATATCCTCACCTATTAGATTGAAAAACTTAATATAAACTATACCATCCAACTGTAAGGGTCTGGAATCCTATATTTTTGTAAGGAACCAAGTACAACCAATGGTTTATCTTTTATCATCGGCTTGAAAATATCCTCACACATCTCCTCAATTACCATTAAAGGGAAATATGATACCATCCTCAGGATCTCTACAATATTTTCCCTAGCTATCTCTTTAAAGAGAGATTCAAAATGATTCACTGCCAAATTCGTCAACCCCTGAAAGTCCTTTACTCATATACCATCCTTCCTTGACATCTCCTAGATTGTATTTTGGATTCTTCTATGCGAGGAAAAGTTGTGAAAACAATTATCATTGTTTTCCCCTAGGGAGAGTCAGGTTGCTCAACTCTTTATCCTCCAATCTTGTTCCTTGTCCAACAAAAGTTTGAATTTTATAGCCTCTAGGTCACAAATATTTTGTAACTCTTATTCACTCAATATTACTTCCCTTGAGGAAAGGAATAGACTGACCATACAATCTTCCATTTCTTTAAGTTGTAAGTCTCTTCTTTAGAGTATTAAGGAGGCCCAATGGACTTCCTTTTCCTTTACTATATTTAAGGATGCTACAAACTTATTGTAAGAAGGTGTGCCAAGCAATGGATTGAAAGAGATCCATTTTGTACTGATTAGGGATTTAAAGTCCGATTTAAAGTCCTCCTCTAAGGCCTAGCTAGGGTTATACTTGAAAGGGAACCCTAGTTTAGGAATGGGATGATCAATCTCAAGCAATATTGGAAAATTATATGAGAACCTACACAAACAAACCCAAGATTTAACTCTTTGGACATAGAGTAGAAAGTCTTGATGAATTATAAACCTATCCAATCACTTAGCAATCCCATTTACACCAACTCTGTTATTTTTCCAAGTTGGTTTTACTTCCACTGGCTCTACATCAATAAGATTTGTTGCCTCCAAACAATTAAGAAAAAAACTAGCTAAATTGTCAACTCTAACACCCTTTCTCCAAATTTTAGACCGATGCATGGTGAAGTTCAAGTCCCCCCAATAAACAAGATGAGAAGGCTTATAAATTTGAAGATGAATAAACTAGTCCCAAAAGGATGTCTTATCATCATAAGCATCGTAAATGTTGAGGAGAGTAATCGAGTAACCCAAGATTTTGACAAAGAGTTATGTACAAAGAACAGAGGAAATTGAAAATGAGTTTATCGGAGAAACATTTTGATTCCAAACCACAAGCATTTTTCTAGACATGCCATCAGAGTCAATAGACAGAAATTCCCAACCACACAAAACTTTTGACAATGTTGTAACCAAGGGGTCACCCAACCCCATAGTCTCTTATAGCATAATAATATCTAGAAAATCTACTTCTATAAGTCTTTTTAGGTCAAATATTTTGGCTTGGCCCCCATCCCTCTCACATTCAAAATGAGAACCTTCATCAAGAAACAAAGAAAAAGGGCATGGCCTTCTCTAAGGGCCCTTTGTATATATTTCTTTCACTTCCCACTCATAGGACAAACTCAAAGTAGACTTCCTATCCACCATCGGTCTACCTAATTCCTTCAAGGAGTTGAGGCCTAGACCTCCCAAGGGGAAAGAAACTAGCACCTAAACACCTCATCTAGATCGTAGGTTATAGGGTTTTCCCACTTTTGAAGAACTCCCCAAAGAGGCTGAGGCGTTATCTTGGGTTAACCAGGGTGATTGGGAATTCTAGGGCTCAAAGAAATATTCCAAATTTTTTTAGACAAGAGAGCCACCAAAAGAAGAATATGAAGGGAGAGGGTTACAAGGAGAAGGAACCCTACTACGTGCTAACAATCCAAGGATTGTAACCCTCCACCTTCCAAATCAGCCTACTACGTGCTAACAATCCAAGGATTGTAACCCTCCACCTTCCAAATCCAAAGGAAAATGAATAAGATCCCTAAGAGATGGAGAAGAGGACTTACCAAAAGAAATATGAGCAACTGACCATACATATTGTGGCATAATCTACTCATAGGATGGCAAGAAAGTACCATGAGTAGTGTCTTGAGAAGTCAAACCTCTGACAAAATACACCCCCCTCCCCCATCGAATATTCAATCAATGGGATACAGAGGTCCCAAACCATAAATTCTTATGTAACACTACCAATGCCCTTATTTGAATCTTCCAACACTCCACTAACACCATCCAAAGGGATAAATCTATCAATGAAGCCTTGGGAGGTTTCCATCGCCTAAGAAGCTTCTTTTTGCACCTTCCTCCATACTTTTCAAACAAAATATTTATGGAAATCCATCAAAATATGAACATAGACATGGCATTGCATGTAACAAAAAGGGAACATGAGCATAGTTTAAGGGATGTGTATAACAATTGTGTCCCATGACTAGGTCAATTGATTCAAAAGGCCCTTAAATAGGTCCAGATCGTCCAAGACTTGAGAAACTGATTGTTCTGTGCTATCATCAAAACTCTCACCAACCAGAATAGAGACCCCGAGCAGGTTCCCTATTTCCCAAATAACTTTCTCTGACTAGAACTCCGTTGATAACCCTAGAAGCATTACCTAGATTAGGGATTTCTCCAAAGTTTTGGAGGAGGTGTAAAAAAAGCAGATTCCGGGGCTTGAGGGAGAGGGGAGAATTGTCAAGGAATTAGGTACCCTTAAGAATATGGAGGGAAACTTCTCTAGATTTAAATATAGACTACACCAACTCCTAGCAAACCCATGGGAAATAGGACTATAACAAATGACTGGCATCCAAACCTAAGAAATCCAAATCTACATAAGATCCATTGAGACACAATGACTGGATAACTTTTCCACCAAAGAGGTTTCAGACTTATCCAAAATAGTATCTAATGGCACATCCTTTCTGACTACCAAAGAAACACCACCACCATGACTCTTTCTCTCCTTTCGATGCTTCTTCACCTTGACACTTTCTTTTGGGAAACCCTCACAACCCTGGAATTGGGCTAACCCTAGTAAGGCTCCAACGAAGCCCTCACCATAGTCTAGTAATGGAAGAGTTGAGTTGTCGAAGGGAAAAAAAAATTGAGAGGAGGGAATGCATTCAAGAAAAGATTCAATTTGGCAACCATCTCCCCAACCCAATACAACTCCAAGCCTTAACTTCTCCTCCACTAGCACCTGGACATTGGCCATCATGACAACTAAAGGGGGATTGGAAATACAGACCTCTAAGAAATATTCAGTCTGAATTATACCTAAGGATATACCCTCCAGTGAGCTAGATTCAGATAAGGAAATAGCATTGACTCCTTTCCTTAATTTAGTGTCCTTTTTCAATACAATCCCCTCATCTAGGTGCTTCGAGAACTGATTGATAAGTGGCACAATACTTGGTGGGGACACAGAGATATGGTCATCTGACATGGTATTGTTAGAGAAGTCTATGAGGGGAGACTAGGGGTCCAGGTCATCCATTACTGCAAAAACCCTCATGTAACCATCCACATGTTACCAAAACAATTATAATTATTATTGTACTATAGATAAATATAAAGTGGAATGAGTATCCAATAGATATGTGCAAAAGAAACATATTGTTTAGGAAGAAACATTTGCACATGTAACAAAGATGACAACTATTAGATTAGTGGTAGCATTAGTAGAATAGAATGGATGGATAATTCACAAGTCAAGGGTAATTTTTTTAAAAGTGCATCAATAAAGAAGTGCAGACTAAGAGAAGCCCTAAATTCCCACAACCTAGAAAGGAAAATTTAGTTTATCAATTGTGCAAGGTGCTATATGGAATAAAATAAATCCATAGAGCTTAAGATGCACAAGTAGATGAACATTTGAGATAATATAGATTCAAGAGAGACTCAAATCCTAATCTTTATTTGAATACCACTCAAAGTGGAGATATGCTACTTATGAGATGATAGAATATTATGGGAAGAATAACCAAATAAGAATAAAAATGAACCAATTCAGTAATTGTTGGACAGGCATGATGGAAATAATATTCATAAAAACCCTAAGTATGGAATATGTGTGCGGAAGAAGAAGAATAAGGAAGACAAGGAGGGTTCGAGAGTGCGCAGTTGAGGCACATTCAGGAGTACAATGTGCGCTGAGAAGAATAAAGCAGAAGAATAATGTAGAAGAATAAAGAAAGGGAATAAAGCAGGGAATAAATCAAGAGAAGAAAGTGGGAGAAAAGGAAGGATGACCGCATGATGTTCTAAAGATAGAAGGATGCACCAAAGTAGGAATAACAACAATCAGAGCGCAAAACAACATGCAGATGAAAAAGCAGGTGAAAGTAGCCCAAACAACAAGTCAAATTGAGTCATCATGTATTGTAGTAGGGTTTTGGGATGAGCAAAGTACAGAGCCTGTTGGATAGGCAAAGTACAGAGCCTGTTGGATAGGCATTATGGAAATAATATTCATAAAAACCCTAATTATGGAAGATGTGCACAAAAGAAAGAAGGGAAGGAGGGTTCGAGAGTGCACAATTGAGGCGCATTCAGAAGTACAATGCGTAGTGAGAGGAATAACATAGAAGACTAAAGCAGGGAATAAAGCAAGAGAAGAAAGCGGGAGAAAAGGAAGGATGACATCCTAACATGCTAAAGATAGAAGGATGCACAAAAGTAGGAAGAACAACAGTCAAAGCGAAAAAATAGCATGAAGATGGAAAACTAGGTGAAAACAACTCGAACAGTAAGTCAACTTGAGTTATCGTGTATTGTAGTAGGGTTTGGGGATGAGAAAAGTAGGGTTTTAAGCCCTAGAAGTCATGTATAAACATGTAATGGGTTGGGAATATAGGGGTTCTCTCTTGTTATGTTCGGTTCTCTATATGCATTGTCGAGATTTCCAATCTATCGAGAGTTCTTGTTTTGTGAGAAGAGTGATAGAATAGGATGAGAAGGAAAGAGTCTATGTATGAATGCTAAGGAGGTGTTGCAGGGGGAGAGAGGCTTGCACTACAAAGCGACTAGGATAGGAGAAGGAAAATATAGCATGATGTATCCTTGTAAGCGCAATGCGCAAGCCTGAGACAATTGCATAAAGAATAATAAAGAAGTCAATTGTTGTGGATGTAGCCCAAATTTGGGTAAACCATGTTAACTACTGTGTTTATTTGTCTTTTATGTGATTGATCATGGATACTTTTACTGTGTTTATTTGTCTTTTATGTGATTGATCATGGATACTTTCTTGATTCATGTTAGACTAGAATTATTCTATGTGTGATCATTGCGCAATAGTATGAATGTTATAGTTTTTGGGTTCTATTGTAATCTAAAGTATAACGACAATACAAAACTGAAGTCACTAAGTAACCTAAGAAGAGTAAATACAAAATAACGCACACAAAACAGATAAGTAAGAACGACAAAGATAATCACCTCCCATTCCCTCACTACTCCAGAAACTCGGTTCTTGCAGCCCCAATAGATACCTCAGGTGAGACTTCACTTGTATGTAGGTGATGCAGAAAGGGTTGGTATTTGAAGGGTTTTGTTGGTAAGGACAACTCGAACCTAGGGTCTTACAACCACGTGCAACACCAACAAATGGTTATGTTGTCGGGACCCAAAATATGTGATTGAGGGAATGTTTTGGAGACCAACTAAGAAAGAGATCTCATAATGGTTAGAATGGAAGGAATGAGAGTTTGCTTGAAAAGAGAATAGAAACCCTCAAATGAGCAATGAACAATGGATGCAAAGGTATGTGTACACAGAACTGCAAGAAATTTTCTTTGGCGAATTTCCAATTATTTTGACTAAGTGGTTGGAAATATTAGTGGATAATACTGGAAGGTACCAAACCGCAGCATCGAGGAATTGGAATCATGATTTGGTAAGATTGTTGAATTATGTAAGTAATCAAACTTCTCACTTAGTGGATTTCTGGTTAGAAAATATATTAGGAGGATATATTACAGAATTTGCAGTAGATTATACCCAATCATACAATGTTGCAGAAAGGGAATTTTTTAAAGGTCCACGTAGAAGGTTCATGAAATAATTCAGTATGTGGATAAAGATGTTGTTGTGTGACAAGTGGGTGATGACCATGGAGTTTGACTTCTAAGGGGCTTGTGCACATAGGGAAACCGGGGAATTACAAGAGGACAGTTTGAGGACAAGAGAGAATGAAGGAAGCAACGAAGAAAGAAGGGAGGGACCGAGGATGCAAAGAACTGAAGAAGGTATACCAGAGAAATAAGACAAGTTTGTAGAACTGCGTAGATGAAGGAGTTACAAGAGGAAAAATATTGGGGCTAAGAAATGAGAGCCATGTAATGAGCCAGAGGGGAGAGGACCCTGCACCATAGTCGAAATCGTGGAGATACCACACATAAGAGGAGATGAAGAGGAGTTCTAGTCCAACCCTATAATAGAAGAGTTGTTAAGTCCTACTCATACTAGATCCTGTGTCGAATCCATGACCCCATGTACATCAACCAATTAGAGATAACAATTGAATACTTATCAAGAGCACTCACCGTTAGCAAGGGAGGACAGGGTAGTAGCAATCAGAATAGTGGAAGTAGTGCGTAGAGTCAGAGTCAAACAACATCACCAAGAAGAGGGACTACACAAAGCAACATGTAAGGGGTATAAAACACCCTCATATTTCCTGAGTTCCAGGGGGTTGGGTCAGAGGACCCATAACAACATCCATTTGTTTGCAAGATAATTTGGGCTGCTAAGAATGTCTAGGATGAGGTCATGAATATTGCGCAGTTGGAAACAACTTTTAGAGGCCATGCATTAGTCTGGTACATGAAGTTGTAGAGTACCACACCTATAGGATAGGCTAGGACTTTGGCAGAGATAAGACACTCATTGTTAAAAGATTTCAAGAAGACAAAGTCTGAGTCATGATATATTACATACCTAAAGGAAATTAAATAGGTGCAGACTGAATCCATCTAGGAATATGACCAATGTTTTAAGGATACGATGGGTAGACTGACTTTCTAGATCCCTGATCAACAACATCAAGAATGGTTTATTGCAGGACTCCTACCAATTGATTCAACAGAAGGTTGCGTCGAATCCCAAGGCTCTAAAAATTGCAATGAAATTGGAATCATCCCCTATAGGAGACAGTGGAGGGATAACGCAAGTTCAGACGCAGTTGGCTGCATTGAAAATTCAACTGGAACTTACAAAAGGGAAGGAGAGAAGAGAACAAGTCCAGTGTACCAAGTGTAGGACTAAAGGCCATCACAAGGAAAAATGCCCAGCATTCACGCAGTGTTTGGCGACTGGAGCACTGAATCCATTACCATGAGGGGGGTATTGCGAGATATGTAAGAAATGGGGACATCATTCAACTGCGTTTCCATTATTACACAAGTATCGAAGTACACTGAGGAACTTATTTTGCAATTTTTGCAAGTTAGTTGGACACGAAGAGAAGGATTTTCGTGCATTTTATTTGATGAGGGGGGACACTATGGATATGTACAGAATTCAAGAGGAGAATGTTGTGACAAAAGGTGGTGGTCAACAATATAATAATCAGAGAGGCTTTAATCCAGGAAACTGAGGAAATTTTGGAAGAGGTCGAGGAAGATGAAATTTTGGTAGAGGAGGAAGAGAACTAATAATATGTTACAATTGCAATTAACCGAGACATGTATCCCATGACTGTTTGAATCCATGCACAATGTGCACATACTGTAGAGAATTGGACCATGTGACATAATATTGTCCTCAACTAGTTGTGAAATGACAGGCAAGAGGAAATCAAAACTAGAATGCAAATCAGAATGTGCAAAATATGTTAGCCGAAAAACTCAACGAAGGACCTACAATAACAATTGTTACATGCAGAGCAGCTAGAACAAGGGATAATGTGAGGAATGGAGGGAAGCATGCTGAGCAATGGGTAAGGAAGTTAACAAGACCTATTCCAACCTTTGATCCTAAAAAATAAAAAGATACATATCAGAGGGAAAGAAAAGAGGTACTTGGACAAGATTGGGGAGCGTCAACATCATCAACGCCTCATGTCGAAGATTTCACTGTGCCAGAGAGGCCAACTGGGAAGGTAAGCACTCTAAGATAACTCTTGATAAGTTTCGTAGAGCTAATGAAAGATGAAACTGTGTTGAATGCACTATATGAAATGATTGATCACTACACGCAAGGAAGGGAAACTCCCTTTGCATAGAGGGTGGTGAATCGGGTACTGCGCAGAAAGAGGACCAACGAAGAATTCAGATTCAGTGTGAAAATTGGGGAATATGACATGGATAATGTTATCTTCGATTTGGGATATGATGTGAATTTACTACCAAAGAAGACTTGGGAGATGATGGGAAAACCCATGCTAGTCTGGTCTCCTATTCAATTAAGGCTCGTAAATCAACACAAGATAATACCGATTGGTCAATTGACATGAGTACATGTGAACATAGATGGGGTACGCAGTATGGAAGACTTTGAAATTATTGAGATCATGGATGATAGTCAACCATATCCAACACTGATGGGACTTGATGGATGATAGTCAACCATATCCAACACTGATGGGACTTGAATGGGACTTTTATAATTAGGTGATTATTAATATGAAGAGGAGGGAAATGATATTTGAAGTTGAAGATTTGAAATTTACCACACCATTGGACCCAACAGAAGGAAAGAGATACATAGAATCAGTAAAAGGAAACAACATTGACAATTTGTATAACATGACTGTGCAGATGGAAGATTATATTAACCCCACTGTAGATGGCACACTAAGTTGGAGAAGTATCAGTTCGTGTCCATCAAATTCCGAGGAAGGTATGGAGCATTTGAAGTAGAGGATGCATGAAATATCAACTAGACGATGTGCACGCATAACCAGATCTTTCCATTGGATTGGAACAAAATTATGTGACTCGCCTAGGTATGATGGATTGATTGACGTAAGATTGTTTATAAAGGCATTTGAGTTGCAGGTACCTGAACATCAAAGGTTGTTGGAACTAGTTATGGCCCTAAAAGCGACTCCATCCAGATGGTGGATTGTACATAAAGAGAGAATGAAAGATTGGTCGCAGTGTAGAAGATTAATGCAAGTGAGGCTTGGTACGAAGGTATAAAATATTGCATAGAAGTATATAGGGGAGAGTGACCTAGTGGATCATGTGGAGAAATGCAGGGACAGATGGAGATCGACACCAAAGGAGGAATTGATACATAGGTTTATACATGCACTGTATACAATTATGAAGAACTGGTATTTGGAACTGGAAATGCGTAGAGAGACAACCAAATGGGACAAGTTGAGTCAGGGGTTCAAAGTCACATTTACATTTGAACATAAATCTCCATCAATAGATGCAAAGCTACATGATATTCTAACTAATATATTCTCGAAATAAGGGCCGATGGAGGTGGTACCAGTTTGGGATGTGCACAGAGCTGCTATGACTGTCCATGAGTTATTATAGTGTTACAATGTTGCTAAGGAACATGATGAGGAAGATTCCACGAATGTGCAAGTACCTGAAAACAGAAGGAGAACGGGCAATGTAAGGACCAGAGCTTGAGTCTTGTTGCTAAGGAACATGATGAGGAAGATTCCACGAATGTGCAAGTACCTGAAAACAGAAGGAGAACGGGCAATGTAAGGACCAGAGCTTGAGTCTGTTGCGTACACACAACCAATAAAGATGCGAAAGGTAAACATTGGGATGACAGAGAATCCAAAGTTTGCATAGATAAGGGATTACTAGAGTGATGAGACAATAGATAATATTGCAAACTTACTGCACGAATATCAAGATCTATTCCCAACTAAATTTTCATAGATGAAGGGGATAGCTGGGGACTTAGGAGAGATGAAGATTCCTTTGAATTCGGGTGCTAAGCCAGTGTGACAGAGACCTTATAGGCTAAATCTGAAGTACAAGGAAATGGTGAAAGAAAAAATAGAGAGAATGTTGGATGTAGGTGTTAGAACACTTTAGAAATTTTCAAATAAAAATCAAATTTTGAAGATGTTTTCAAAATAATTTTTGAAAAACTTAGGAATATCATTTTTTTATAATAAAATATATTTATGTTACATCTTGACAGGGTGCATCAAATACCAACCATTAAAAAATTAATAGTCATTTGGATCGACGACTCTTGTGATTTCAGAGTTCTAGAATTGCGTAAGGGTTAAGAAAAAGAAAATTACGAAGTTCACTTCGGGACTTCACGATTCAGGAGTTTAAGCTCAAAGTGTTTAAAGCTCTAAAAAAATCCCCGAAGTCATGAAGCTCTGGAGTCCCAAAGACATGAATTCCCATGAAAATATTTTAATAGATCTACTGATGAGTCATATGCCACCTATCAATATTTACTTGCGCTAACACGTGGCACTCTTTTTTGGGCACCTTAGTGACATCATTCACACGATTTCAGGTGACATGTATCACTCACTTTTTGTGACACGTAATCAACAGTGACATCATCACCGACAAATCACTCTGGGAGATTGTCCTTCAGGAGATCAATCAAGAACATATTCAAATGAATGTCGGAGTGCCAAAGTGCCAAAGTGCTGAAGCACCCGAATGCTCGTAATAATAAATCACTAAATATTAATGGGTTAAGCAGGTTTAAGTAGGTGTGATTAACGTTAAGTAATCACTCTGCGAATTCAGACTTCGGGGAGACTCTATTCACCACAAATACAAATTCACGAAGCCTTGGAGCTCCGGAGTTCTGAAATTCCGAAATACTTAAAATTAAAGTGACCTTAAGTCGTGATTAATTAAAACGAAATAATAATTAAGGGTTGACTAATTACTTCGTGAATTTGGCCTTCGGGAGATATCCCTTTTTCTACATTCAAAACTTTCGAATGTCAAACTACCGGAGTACTTTATCTTAATTATTATCATTGAAAGTGTATCTAACTGGCTAGGGTAAAAGATTGGGAATTTTTTTGCGACCGTGAGGTAATAAATTTGACAGAATTTGGTATGATTACTCTGTCAATAGATTAATGAGAGGATAATTAGTCATTAATATTTCTTTAAATAAAGGTATTTCGAACTTCAAAGATTTTTCCCATTAGCATCCAGAACCTTCACTTTCAGTATTTTGGACTCACAGATTCTTGCTTCTCACAAGAGGGTTAACATCAACATTTGGAAATCATGGCACCGCGTAAAGAAGGAAAGAAACAAGATTCATTTACTAATGAATCAAACCCAAATGCATACATTATTTTAGATACATCTCGATTGGCAGATGTCATTAAATCATGGAAGTAGGTTTATGACATTTTAGAGCAGGGAATTTCTCTCTGTTCCGATGATTCAACTGAAGAAGGAGATGAATCATTTTCAACCAAGCTAAGTTAGGTGGCTAAGTCATAACTTCAGAGAGTTGCAACTTGACCGAGATTAATTCCATATACTGATATGATAAGCTGAGCTTTAGAGCATGTGGATATCCCAACAAGAACCATCTATAGTCACCAGGAGACCATTGTCGGCTCCTTTCGACCCGAGAACATTCAAGTAATGTACAAATTAAGCCCCAACCCAAAATATACTTATAATGCATCATTTATATTGAAGTTTGAGGATGATAAATGAACAAAATATGGCAGAACTATTCATGATATAGTAAAATCCTGGTGGGCAAATCAAAATAAATTCAAAACTGATATCTAGGGTATATATTCTACAACCTCTTGTGATGTCCATATTTTGTACATTTCCATGATGCTTTGTAGAATATTTGGAAAGAAAAATCCTGCAGACTTTACCATAGAGTGGGTTCCTATAATCCATGAAGTTGCTGAGGGATATACTTTTGATTGGGGAAAATTGTTGTCAGATAACTTAGCCAAGAAAATCGGGGATTAAGAAACTTAGAAGTCTAAAGGAGAATGTAAGGTAGCTAGAGAGGTAGTGGGGGGCCCCAGAGGGCCCATAGTGATAATAGGTTGCCTTGGTGAAGGTTGGAGCCCTGGAGGGAGAAGTGTGGGGATAGGCTCCTCGGTATGAATCCTAGAGGGTATCTGGAGACCTCTGAGGGCAGTTGGAACTCCTAGAGCCATGGTGCTATGAGACTTCTTGGCCAGCCTGTGTTGGAGTCGGAAGGGGTAGGGGTGTAGATGAAGGACTGTTGATCAGAGAAGGAGCACACTACCTTGGGTTGTACAGGCATGTGGGGAATGAGACACTATTTTTTGGAGTGTTGTTGAGGTTTGGTGCCTTGGACTAGACCAGGATGGTATTAATTGTGGACCATGGTTATCTTGGGAAGTCATTGCCCTGGTGGAGTCATATCCCCACTCAGGGATGATACGTTTCTAATAATTCATCAACGGTTGGATCTAAAGATGGGTGGAACGTCGGGGATCTGCAGTCAATCAGTGATTTCAATGAGGTTTAATTGAAGCATGTAATAAAGAATAATGAGTTGAATTCTTTTACTAAAAGAAACTATATGGAATAAAGAAATTGACTTCTAGCTATGGTATGAATACTAGAATTGATGTTGGAAAGTAGAGCACCATATGGATAACAATCTTCCAATAGATAAAGCTTGGAGATTTATGAAGATTTTCAAAAATCTTGATGGTAATATGTAAACAAGTTGCATTGAGGACATTGAAAAAATAAGGGGAGGGGATTGTAATATCCCAAGACCCACCCCCAGTTGTAATTTTAAATGTAACATATGTTATAGGCTGGTGAGCCAAGTTAAAATAAACTAGGAGGCATATATGATGATTAGGACAGAGAGCCTAGATGCTAAAGGCCAAAGATTTTGTCTTTGTATATGTAAATACTCATATCAATAATAAAAATACATCATTGTGTGTAGACCGATCACGATAAAAGAGAATGGGGGACTAAGCTCGACTAGGTAGGGAAAGGGATGGGGCTATGATACTAGGGAAAGGGCTAAGCTTGAGGGATTATCTCTATGGGAATAATATTATATTATTATTTCCTAAAAAATAAGGATGGACATAACCTATGTTATCCTAATTTCCTGTGGAAAGGGAACAAATGTTAAGTGGAGCTCATGCAGCTTCATGAAGCCAGGTGTCAATCTTGACACATGCAGTTTTATGTGGGAAAACTCGTCATTCTTGGGGGTTCACAGCCATTCTGGGAGGCTCCCCATTCATGCAGCCATCTACTACCACCATTGTTGACCTCTGCCATTCTTTCCATTCTTCCCATGCACTCACACACTCAAGAGTTGAGCCATGATCTCCATTATCGACCTCTGAACATGCACACACCTCTGGAACCCAGAGTTATGCTTGAGTTATCTTATGTATTTCCTGTAAATGCCAACGCACCTATATTTTTCTGAGCTTGTGATGTGTCTTAACGTTTGGTTGTTGTTTCCAACGCACTTCATGGAATGAGCATGGCTTGATTCCATGGTCTATGTCCATACCTAGTATTGTTGTTTCCATCACCTATGCGTTAGTTGAATGTTGTGGTTGCTCTCACCTGAGCCTATTACTAGTTATCTAGGAGCGGAGTGAAGAGGCGGGTTTTCAAGCCTGTGGAATGAAGAGACATGTTGTCAGTCCTATGAGCAACTTTCTCCAGGTGAGAGAGGTTGTTGGGGAAGTTATTTCTCCTGGAGGGATCCCAACAAAAACTATAGTACTTTGGGAATTCCTGTTCGACCTGTTGCTGAATCCCTGGAAGGGAAGTGGAGCAACTGATGGACTGTCAAACAATGAAGATGTATACTTTTCAGGGTGGGACATGCATGTGGGGAATGAGAGGTTGTGAACTGTGTGTGTAAGTTGGCTCCTGGGAGAGAATCTTTCCTGGCTAACTATGTCGCAACACATTGTCTCAGCCTATCCTAGGAATCCCTTTACCTGGGTGGAGTTTAGTCCTAGATCGAGGGTGACCCACTGCTGAGGGTGATGAGAAACATGCTCTATGGATGGGAGATTCATGGAATGTCTGCATGCAGTTGGTGGTCATATATAAAAGATAAGTACCATTTCTATGTTCATTTACATGATGTGTATTTGTACATGTTTATATTGATGAGTATTGCCTGCATATGTTGTATGTATATGCTTATTGTTATTTCCACATTAATCTGTGTATCAGAGCAAAATGTGTTGTCTATTTCATGTTATATATATATATATAAATATGGTATTGTTATTTTTATGGAGTTGGCATGACCATCCTGTAAGGCTGGGTATGTTACAATGTATGATGTTCTACAAGAGTCTCAGTGTGCCATAGCCTAATAGGTCTATGGATGGGTATGTCACTTTTTGGTTTCAGAGCTCGATTTCAGTAGTTAGGTGGTAGAATTCCCCGACTTGGGTGGCTGGGGGTGTTACAAATTAGTATCAGAGCTTAAAAAGAGTGGTGTTTCCTAGATTTGGCAGCCCAATACACTACAAATTGGTATCAAAGCTTAGTTTTTTACACTGATCCTGAATTGGGCCATATAAGTGGTCATGGAAGCAAAATCTCAGAGGGAATTGTTGTCGAGAGGGAAACAATTTGAATTTCAGAGCATTCCTGAGTGCCAAGAGAACACCTTGGTCATGCTTAGAAGCTCAGGAGGTATAGTGGCTCAAAAAAGTTAGCAGAGGAAAGAGACTGCAGTAACTGTGGGTTTGGAACCACAAAAAATAAATTTGGGCCATTGATTTGTTTGGGAAGGGACAAAACCCTCACAACTGTTGGATCCAGAGTTTCAACAATCCATGGGTTGTGCGGTGTTTCAGCAAGGAAGTCCTCCAAAGTCCCGGAGCCTGAAGCCCCGAAGCTCCAAAGTCCCATAGTGATTCTCAGCCGTAGATCAGTCGGGAGAAGGCGAACCGTTGGATTTCCCAAGTGGTTCGACGGTTCAGTGTTCAGGGAAATCCGTTTGAGATTTCTCAGAGTAGAGTTTCACCGAAGTCCCGAAGCTACAGGAAGCAATTTTTTGACAGTCGGTAGTTCGACATTTTTGAAAATGTGTTGATGAGAAGAAATTGTCGAAGTCCTGAATCTACAGGAAGTGATTGTTCGACAGTCAACATTTGAGAGTTAACAAGTTGTGGATGTAAAAAATTATGAATCCCAAAGTGCCAAAGTTCCAATGTGCCAATGTGACAAGGCATGATGACATCACCTAGGGTGACATGGACTTATTCTATGCCTGGGACGTGTCACTTTATTTTGTACCTTTGACAGGCCTTATGTACCAATTGTGACCTGACATGTGTCACTTGATGGTGGGGCCACGTGTCACCACCTTAATTAATGAAAAATGTACTAAGTGGACCCCAGAAGGTTCAAAAGTTTGGAATTTCTAGATCGACAATGATTTAATCGTGACCGTCAGATCTACGAGTAATAGATCAATGGATAGGAACAATTGTGAAAGTCCAAAGGGAAATTAACAAGGGAGCTATTTCACATTTTGCAATCAACTGAGATCATAGATCTCCATTGGGAGGATGATCAAAGGTGGACGTTGACTTCCACTCCATTGCACATCTTTCCATTGTGGAAGATGAGGTTTTTATTAAACCACGAGCATGTTTGAGTTTCGCAATCATCCATGACCGTCGATCTAAAAGTGATCGACAAATCAACGATTTTTCCCCTAACGAGATTGGATCATGCATAATATTGTGGTCATAGCACCTGGTAAGATATTTAAGCCCTTGGTTATGAGCTTAAACACATGGCGCTTATAATAAGGTCTTGAAAGCCCTTGGTTATGAGCTTAAACACATGGCGCTTATAATAAGGTCTTGAGGGTGTACTGCACAATGAGTTCGCTCATTCGGCGGTCCACTGGTTTTGTGATGTGCAGAAGGAGAAAACTGCTGAATCCCAAAGCTTCGAAGAGCGGAGTAAATCCTCACCGTTGATCAGAAGAGGAGACACGACAGTATATCCCGTAGTCAAGATACTTGGCACTCCGAAGGATTTAAAGTATAGGTAGTTGGGGTTGAGGACTCCCAAAGGCCTGAAGGCCAGAGTCCATCTCAGCCATTGATTACAGTGAACACATGGCTCCAGATACCAAGGTTTGTAGACTTGGTACTCCAGAGGAATTAAGTTGCAGATGGATTTGAGTCAATAACTCCCGATAATCGAAGTTAGTCTCGATTGTTGATCAGGAGATGATACATGGAGGAAGGAGAGGACCTTTTGTAATTTAGAACTCCTGAAGCTCAGAGTTCTAGAGCTCATGTTTACCATAGATCTAAATAGAGAATGAGGACTATCAATCAATGCATCCTTTGAGTATTCAAAGTGCAAAGCTTCAGAGAGCCAGCCTGGGAGTTCGCTAGTTCGACGTTCAGGAGAAGTCAATGTGGAAGTTGAGAGAACCTATGAAGTTCTGGAGCCTCGAAGTTCCCTAGGTTCCGGAAGTTGAGAGAACCTATGAAGTTCTGGAGCCTCGAAGTTCCCTAGGTTCCGGATAAGCACTTATCAGTTAGCGCTTGGTCACATCCCATGGTCACATGAGATTGGGGTCCAAAGAAAAGGGGATTGTTCCCAAAAAATATTCTAAAGAAAGAAAAAGACTTAGGAAGGAAGCCCGTGGGGTTTTTATTGTTCAGACCTGCATCAAAAGTGATAAATAAGGTATGTGAACCCCACGAGTGGATCCAACAAAGGTCCAAGAGGTATTTTGGCTCTGAGATAGGAGAATATCTGCACATGAATTGCATCATTGAAAGAAAAAATCTCAATTGTTCATAACTTTCTTCTCAGAACTCAGAGTTGAGCAAGGAATCAGTCAATGGAAAGGTCTTGGAAAGAGGGTTCTAGGTATTCCATCATAATTGAGGATTGGTTGAATATGAACCAGAAACAATTCATAATCCATGTGTATATTATTGTAAGCATTAGACGCAAAGAGAGGTGGCCAATTGAATGCTAACCAGGCCAAGAGATTGAAAGTGGCCAAACAAATGTTAATCAGACCAAGAGAATGAGGATTGTAGTCTGTGTAATTGTGTGTAAACATAAGTATATGAAAGAAAAGGAAAATACTCTATTTCGAGTATT
>CBVK0101076085.1:0-10046 GCA_900067695.1 Picea abies
ATTTTGGCATCTAAATTTCGATTCTTTTGAAGAGTTTTATTCCGCATATTATAGAATCAATTTAAAGCTTATAGTATATACTACCAATTGAGTAGCACGTTTCTTATTACTTTCCATGGAGATATCTAAATTTAATTAACTTGACCTACCAAGGGCATGCAAGTATCAAGACATAATATGAAAGAGTAATGCCTGGCTCACAACAGTTTTCTACACATCATTGAATGTAGCTACAGGTGAAATATAGGTCGTCAGATCTGAAAGAAATTCAGATCCGATGGCCTACAATCCACCTGCAACAACATTCAATGCTACATAACAGGCTGGAGTTTCCTCATGAGAGATCACAAGTTCAAATCCGAGGCACTTCAAAATAATGGGAAGAGCAACCAATGTTTTTTAATTGAAATTCTAAGCAAATTGTTATGGATTGATGCAATTACAAATATTAGATATTAGTATTGCAGTGACAATTTGCTTGAGACAAGGGTATACTAGAATGCTTAGACATGGAAATAAGAGTGTTGACACCTAATCTATGAGATTGCATTACTTGTAACATTAATTGTAAATATGAAGAGTTGTAGGTGGTAGGAAGAGTCATATATGGGGAAGACCAAAAATCATTATTTGTATATTTATTGAATTTTAAGTTAATACAAACACACAAGTATGGAGTTACACATTATGCCATCAGAGCTAGGATAACTCCATGATTTGATTCCTTGGCATTTTCTTTCCTCTTGTAAACAGAAAATGCCTCATCTCCGCTTGCCAGTCCTTCTACATTCTTGGTCGATCCTATGTCCCTCTTCCAGTCAGTCTGCATAGTTCCAGTCTACGTGTCATTTATGGGTGCCTGTCTTGCATTCAAGTTTAGAATGCCCTCGAGCTCATGCTCGTCGATGGTATCAAACCATTTGATTGCTCCATTCTTCACACCTCCAATTATTCCAACCCACTCATTCTCCAAACTGTCGACTATTATGATCGATCCTATTTGCACCACTTGGAAACCCTAATTTGCTCACGCCCTCGACTGTTCATTTCTCAGGCTCGTCGAGTGTCCCGTTGCTCACATCTAGCAACTATAGTTCTTGAGAAGGTGATGGATTCAAGTTCTGGGTTTGAGGGAAGCCTCTGCATGAAGTCACTAAAACCTCCACAGAACCCTAATTCGCTCCACCAAGTGCACAAAAACCTAATTTGTCATGGTGGTCTTCATACTAGAAGGGTCACTAACATATTTGGTAATTTCTTAGCTAACAGATTGCACCTCATTTCCATATCATGTTCATCAGTACATTCTTGAACCAAGAAAAGAAGGATCTCGATGAGGAAGAAATCTAGGCTACATCTGGGCCAAGAATGGAGTGCTTGTGCATCAATCCCACTAGTGTTTGTACACCTTCCAGACACTGAAGAGCTTCCATTTTGAAGGAAACAAGCACAAATGTATAATAATGCGCTTAATGGGACCTTATGATTTGGATTATTTTCGGAACAAAATGAAAGGAGAGATATTATAATGAAATGCACATAAATATTGTCAGAAATAGAGAAATACAACAATACATTATTTCTATTAATGAAAGAAATATACAGAGACTGTAAAAATACAGAGTGCAAGACTATTAATGAAAGAAATATACAGAGACTGTAAAAATACAGAGTGCAAGACTCTCTAGAATGGTGACAACTTTATCTTTAAGAAGAGATGTGATAGCTATGCTCATTCGCAAGAAGATGAGTACAATGAGGCTCTAAAGTCCTTTTTACAATAAACATGAATGCCAAAACCCTAGACATCCAAAAACCTAACCCTAGGAGATGAAGTGTCAAAATTTGTGTGGGCCCCGTTGGGGTAAGTTAGTACATCAACTTCCTAGGGTAGTAACTTTTGCATACGATCTCCATTTTAGGCATGTGATAACTCGTTGGAAATCTATTTTTGAGAAATACACATCATGTTGTCAAAATTTGACTCTGTCAACAGTTTGACTGTGGAAAGCCCAAAAAATGTTGTTTAAGGCCTCAAAACTGCCCTAGAAGTACAAAAAGATGTATTGAGATGAAAACTGTCAAAATAGGCCAGTTGGACTCGATGGGCGGCCACCAATATCCACTTGGATGCTATGTAGGGATTCAATACAACCTCAGAAGTGCAAAACTCATAATTACAAAGAAATGTGCCCATTACAAAGAAACGTGTTGAACTAAAAACTGTCAAGATGAGTCAGTTGGAATTTGGAACAGGTGGGTGGCCACCAATATCCACCTGGATTAGTCCTCCCCCCTTAGGAAGCAATGGTCTCCATTGTGTTGAGTGCTCAGGGAAGAGGGGAATGCGTTTGTTGAATTTGAATCTTGGTGAGTTGTGTGCCTTGCTGGAGAAGTTGCGTTGCTTGGTCTATGGAAGGCTGTCACGAACCTGTTGCTAGCGGGGTTGAATCTGTTACACCCACCTATTGTCCCTAGGCTTGACAGGGCTTTGTGTAGGCACCATCATAGGTGAAGAAATAATATCTTATTTCTCTTTTGCAATCTTCTTTTGTTGGATATAAGGTGTTGAGGATGCAATGGTTGCAGTAGTCTTATGTGCAACCTTTGAACAGATTGTGAAGAGGCTGAATTTTGCAGTATGAGAGATTACCTTGCAGCACTGTTTTCGTGGAATAATAGTCGAAGCTACCTCTGGTATCCTGTAGAGCTGACCCCCCAGAGTAATAATGACACTACAGGGTCGAGACTCATAAATATTATGACATTTCCACATATATGGTTGGCCTAAAACAACATCACAAACATCAAGAGGGGAAACATCACATACTACCTCATCCTTGAAGGGTTGGATGCCATAAGACATGCGACATTGCTGGCTGACACAAAGATCTTGTCCCTGGCGAAGCCACCCGATGATGTATGGTTGCGGATGTGGTGTTGTTGACAACCTCAATTGTTTGACGACCTCAGTTGAGATGAGGTTCTTCTAACTTTCGCTATCAACAATGAAATGCAACAGGGTCCCCTTCACCCACAACTGTGAATGGAAGAGGTGCTCCCCCTCTTCAGGATATGCTGGTTCTTCTGGTTGAATTGTTTCTGTCGGGACAGTAACAGTGGGGTATGTGTCGATGATCTGTATTTTTTTATAATTTTCTGGATCAGATTCTGAATCAGGGTTCGACTCCTTGTCTTTGATCTTGAACACCAAGGATTGTTTTGAGAGACATTCATCGGTGTTGTGCCAGGGGATTTTGTGGAAGTCGCACCATTTCTCAGTGTCATTCTTCATCTTTCCCTTACCCTTCTTTTCCTGTGTCTTGGACTAGTTGTCAGGAAGTTGTTGGTTAGGGATTTCTTTATCATACTTTGGTTGTTGTGGATTGGCAAACCCGAACTCCCGTTTGTTCTGGTGCCCAAATTTCTGCTCAATTTTGGCAGCATAACGATGGGGAACTCCCAACGATGAGATGTTTAGGAAATCCATTTCGATTTGGATGTACTTATGCGGATCCCCACAGTATTTCAAAACCAGATGCCACTCAGAGTCTTTGATACCTAGCTTGGTACACAAGGCATGGAAAGTATTTGTGAACTATGGCACTGTTTGGCCCTTCTCTTGCCACAGTGTAGTCCATCTCATGTACTGGTCTTCATAGTTATCAACACGGTAATATTGTTCCTTGACCACATCCACAAAAAAAACCCAAGTGGGATCGTCCCCATAAATTCCATATTCCTATGTGGAACTTTTCTCCCAATAAGTTTCCCACCAATTTTTGACATGGGGGAGAGACTTGAGGAGTGTGAAGGTGATCTTTTCCCTATTGGAAAAATTGTGAACAAAGAAATAACCTTCTAGCATATTTAACCATTTTTCTAGGGCATATTCATCTATCTGACCTTCAAATACGAGAATATCAAAGTTAACTTGTACCTTGAAGGGAGAATTTCCTCTAAAGTGGTTTCTTGATGAAGAAGTGTCTCTTTCTATCGAAAGGCGTTGAAGGATGTGGGAAAAATTCTCCATCATTTCGGCCCTCTGTCGCATGAGAGCTTGCTCAAGCAATAGGTTAATAGAATCTTGTGCTCCTCTGTTTTTCTTTTCATCCATCATGGAGGGTTTCTTGGGCATGTGAGAACGATTTTCCTCAAGAGAGACAAGCTCGAGACCCAACTTGCTATACTCGGACCTTTCCAGGGACATGCACTGAAAAACAATCAAGAGCAACCTGCTCTGATACCACTGATCCAGATTATTTTAGGAACGAAACGAAAGTAGATATATTACAATGAAATACACATAAATATTTCCAAAAAAAAATAAATACAACAATACATGATTTCTATTAATGAAAGAAATGTACAGAGACTGTAAAAATACATAGTGCAAGACTTGCTAGAATGGTGGCGAGTTTATCTCTAAGAAGATATGTGATGACTATGCTCATTCGCAAGAAGGTGAGTACAATGAGGCTTTGAAGTATTTTTTACAATAAACATGAATTCCAAAACCCTAGACATCCAAAAACCTAAGCCTAGGAGATGAAGCGTCAAAAATCATGTGGGCCCTGTTGGGGTAAGTTAATACATCAACTTCCCTAGGTCGTAACTTTTGCATACAATCTTCGTTTTAGGCGTGTGATAACCTATTGGAAAGGTATTTTTGAGAACTACACATTATGTCATCAAACTTTAAATTAGGCAACAGTTTCACTGTGGCAAGCCCAAAAAATGTTGTTTAGGGCCTCAAAATGGCCCCAGAAGTACAAAAAGATGCACTGAGATGAAAACTGCCAAAATAGGCCAGTTGGACTAGATGGGTGGCCACCAATATCCACCTGGATGTTGTGTAGGGCTTCAAGATAGCCTCAGCAGTGCATAACCCATAATTACAAATAAGTGTCCCCATTATAAAGAAACATGTTGAACTGAAAACTGTCAAGATGAGCCAACTGGAATTTGGAACAGGTGGGTGGCGACCAATATCCACCTAGATCAGTCATCCCCCCTTAGGAAGAAATGGTCTCCATTGCATTGAGTGGTCAGGGAAGTGGGAAAGTGTTTGTTGAATCTAAATCTTGGTGAGTTGTGTGCCTTGTTGGAGAAGTTGTGATGCTTGGTCTAATCTTGGTGAGTTGTGTGCCTTGTTGGAGAAGTTGTGATGCTTGGTCTATGGAAGGTTTTCATGAACCTGTTTATGGCAGGGTTGAATATGTTTCACCAACCTATTGTCTCTGGGCTTGATGGGGCATTGTGTAGGCACTATCGTAGGTGAAGAAACAATATCTTCTTTCTCTTCTACAAACTACTTATGTTGGATAGAAGTTGTTGAGGCTACAGTGGTTGCAATGGCCTTCTGTGCATCCTTTGAACAGATTGTGAAGAGGCTAAATTTTGCAGTATCAGAGATTACCTTGCGCCATTGTTTTAGTGGAACAGTATTCAAAAATACCTTTGGTATCCTATAGAGATGACCCCCTAGAGTAATAATGACATTATGAGGTCGAGACTCATAAACAACATGATGTTTCCACATATATGGCTGGCTCAAAACAACATCATAGACATCAAGAGGGGAAACATCACATACTACCTCATGCTTGAAGGGTTGGATGCCATAGGACAAGCGAAATTGATGGCTGACATGAAGATCTCGTCCCTGGCAAAGCCACCCGATGTTGTATGGTTGTGGGTGTGGTGTTGTCGACTACCCTAACTATTTGATTACTCAATTGATATGAGGTTCTTTTGGCTTCCGCTATCAACAATAAAATGTAATGGGGTCCCCGTCACCCACATTTGTGAATGGAAGAGGCGCTCCCCCTCTTCAAGATTAGCTAGTTCTTTTGGTTGAATTGTTGTGGTCACAACAGTAGTAGTGGGGTCTATGTCAATGATCTCTCTTTTCCCATTATTTTCTGGATCATATTTTGAATCAGGGATCAACTCCTTGTCTTTGATCTCGGTCACCAATGACTGTTTCAAGCGACATTCATCGGTGTTGTGCCCGGGGCTTTTGTGGAAGTCACACCACTTCCCATTGTCATTCTTCATCTTTCCTTTACCCTTTTTTACATGTCTCTTGGACTGGTTGTTGGGAGGTTGTTGGTTAGGGTTGTCTTTACCATGCTTTGGTTGTTGCGGATTTGGAGACCTGAACTTCTATTTGTTTCAGTGCCTAAAGTTTTGCTCGATTTTGACAGGATATCGATAAGAAGCTCCCAATGATGAGATGTTTAGGAAATTCATTTCAGTTTGGATGTACCTATGTAGAGCCCCACGGTATTTCATAACCAGATGTCGCTTGGAGTCTTTGATACCCATCTTGGTGCGCAAGGTATGGAAAGTATTTGTGAACTCTGGCACTGTTTGGCTCTTCTCTTGTCGCAGTGTGGTCCATCTCATGTATTGGTATTCATAGTTATCAACAAGGTAGTATTGTTCCTTGAACGCATCCACACAAAAGTCCTAAGTGGGTTCGGCTACATATATTCCAGATTCCTCTATGGAACTTTGCTCCTAGTTAAGTTTCCCACCAATGTTTGACATGGGGGAGAGCCTTGAAGAGTGCGAAGGTGATATTTTCCTTGTCAAAAAAATTGTGAACAGAGAAGTAACCTTCTAGCGGATTTAACTATTTTTCTAAGGCATCTGCATCTATCTAACCTTAAAATATGGGAATATCAAAATTAACTTGTACCTTGAAGGGAGAGGTTCCTCCAAAGTGGTCGCTTGATGAAGATGCATTGATTTCTATTAGCAGGTGTTGAAGGATGTGGGAAAAATTCTCCATCATTTCGTCCCTCTGTCTGTAACACCCTGTTTCCCCCCAGTTTGTAAAAATAACTGGACTGGACAAGAACTATGGAAAACTCATAAATGTGAATATGTGATGTAAGTGGACCTTGAGGAAAAGGTCAGTGAATGTGAATAACATTATGAATTTTTATTGCAGGACTGCTGAGAGGGGATGTGCAGAAAACCACCTGAATCTACCCATTACACTATTTCCCATTTCAATATAGAAGTAACTGGATATTTTTTGATTCCCCTACTAATAACGCCTCAATGAATTAATTAATTCAATGTAAATTGTTCTATTTCTTCACTCGATATAACCATGAATTTCAAAATGGTATCTTACCTAGCATGCATGCCTCGATCAAACCTGGTTAAAATCCCCATGACTTACAGTGCAATTCGAATGGATCGATTCTAAACCAAGCCAAGATTCAAATTCACTAATTGTCTGTAACGTTGTTGAATGGTGTATAGACTTGGCTTGGAATTTATACTATGACTCTCTATGAGCCGAGTGAGTAAGAACAATTGAAATATAACAAAATATCTTAAATACATGTGGCACCCTCCTCATGCATGCGCTTGGAATTTATACTATGACTCTCTATGAGCCGAGTGAGTAAGAACAATTGAAATATAACAAAATATCTTAAATAAATGTGGCACCCTCCTCATGCATGCTAGGTAATGTTCACTTAGAGTTGATTACTTAAGATGGGTCCCATACTTATTATCATACTTGAGGCAATGAAGTTGAGGGTTAAGGGTTTACAAAGAGGGGAATGAGTGCAAGTGAGTTGAGAATGCATAATTACAAAGGCGAGCCATAAAATTAACTTCCCCCTTCACCTTTGTAGGAGAGAAAATGGCACTTTTCCATCACAAGAATGATTAAAAAAGTGCACTCTTCTGTCACAATTTTAGGAGTGAAACTATAAGTTGCTATTAATGAATGGTACTTCAATTGGCACTTACAAAGGTAAACATGAAAGGTACAATATAAGAAAACACTTATGCTATTGATAGTAGAGGTTTTACTAAAGTTTTTTAGTGTTATAAGATTTGGGAAAAATTATCAAAATAACTTTTGTGAAAACCTCAATGGAGGTTTTAGCATATATTCACTATAATAAAAAAATCATGGGTGCCCAAAGGTTTTTTTTTGGTGTTCTTTCAACATTAAGGTGCACTAGTGCACAACTATTTAATATGCATCGATTCATATTATATATTTTTAAAGCACTAGTGCATTATATACAATTGATCATCTCTTATCTGTGAGTATATATCCTTGTGCATCATGAAGTCTTAGTAATGATAACGATATCAGTAATGGAAGCAATAATAATATTGTTGAAGGGAACGGTGTTGTTGTTGTAGTTAGGAGAACCAATGTTCTTATTGCAATGATTAGCATTAGTGCATTCATCCATTTACATAGCATCAGTGCATAACAATCATTGAAACACATCATTGCATACATATGTATGTAACACACTATTTTTTTCAATTTAATGCAATGCACTGATATGTTTCAACGTTTCATTTCTCTACATTGTGTGTATGTAAATGCAACTTATTATTTTCTTTCAAATTTCAACATTTACTCATCAAAAAATCAATTTCTTATAATAATATTGGTTTTTATATTTTAGTTAATGTGTTTAGATATAATAATTTCAGCAATGTATTTTATATTTGAAACAAATATGCTAGCTGATTACACCTCTATTCAATGTAATAATGTAAATTGTCTATATATTTGACCAACAAATTAACTTTTCACAACACTGGAGACTACAATAGAATAAGAAACTCATATTATTATATACAAATAAGAGACCCTTTGTCATACAAAATGAGACAATATAAAGGTCCACGACAATCAAAATTCAATAAATAATTGTTACAATTATTGGTAATCCATTGCCTTATCAATTTGGACAATGTATCCACATTAAACAAAATGTTTATTTGTTACAAAGAAACATTCCAAAATGTAAAAATTGTTGCATTATGTTATATTGATCATCATTCATCTTTTAAACTATTGTGATATTAGAATCTACAAAGTGTAGGTCCTTTAGACCCTTACATGATTCAAAGTGGCATCAACAAGAGAAAACTATAAACAAGTGTCATATTTTGAGCAACAAATCTCTTTCAAGCTTTTAAATGTCATTATGTCACAAAGTCCCCTTTTTCTCAATAGAAAAATCTCTTTTTTTTTTCGTGGGAGTGGTAATAAGCACATGGAATAATCCATAACCTAAATTGAAGGATCCATCAAAATGATTACTTGTTGCAAACCACAACCTATCCTTTTGAATGTATGACATTTTATAAGTATTCTATTGCATTCACTTCTTTCACTTTTAACTTAGCCTCATGAAACTAATTCACTTGGGGCAAGAATGAACACCAAAGGATGATTGTGGTATTAGAGTCCACTAGGAATCCATATAAAAATAAGTGTGTTAAGAATCCAACCTACAATTAGCTTTAGTGAACCTCCACCAATTTACAATTACATCATAACCTAAGAAACATTATGTCACAAATTCTAATGAAAAATGAAATTTATTCTAAATACTACAGAAAATAGAAATTAGCTAAATAATTCTTCACCCAGTCAATTTGGATTCCTTCATTTTATTATTTCAAATATTTAAAATAACATTATAAAAATATCAATTAAACACACGTGCCCACACACACACACACACACACACATATATTACTTCATAATAATATAAAATAACATAAAATTGTTAATTCATTTTAAATTTATTAAGACTATAAACTAATGTTTTTCATATATACACATTAAATAATACAACTAAAATTTACTAAAATAACTTAACCTTATTAACACTCAACTCACAACTAATTTAACATAATATCTTTTCTCATTACAATATCTTACTATTTCAAGAATACTATTTCTAAGAGTCTTCAACCATTATAGTCTTTAAACCAATATCTATAATATCATAGTCTTTAAACCAATATATTTTGATACATAGTTATGCTTTCTATGCATAGATAATCTGATATGGCAATTCATTATGCTATATTAGTCATCTCATATGTCTAATGTTGATTGATCCATGCTACCCTCCACAATAGCAACAATGTTCATCATAATATAACTTAATTAGATATGTAGAAGAAATGTATGGTGTAGTCTAAATGTGCTATGTTTTTGCTTTTTTTTTTTGGGGGGGGGGTATATTTTC
>CBVK0101076086.1:0-10045 GCA_900067695.1 Picea abies
TAATAATAATAATAATAATAATAATAATAATAATAAATAACAAATACAAGTAAATATATAATAATAAAAAATAACAAATACAAATAACTAGTAAATAATAATTAATAATGAAGAGTTATGACATCCCAATGAAATAATGTATCTCTTCATGAAAGGGAACGCTATGTGGGTATATAAGGCCCTTATTTCTCATTGTAATTATATATCATATTCTTATACATTATTATTTAATATATTTACTATCCTTAATGGATTATTGTGTAGTGTCATATTTATATTGGATATTTTACCTAGTGAACCGGCTTGGTTCACCACAATGGTATTAGAGCTTTGTCTCGATCCAAATTTTGGCCACAAATAGAGTTTCTCTAAAATCGGGTCTTTGACCTCATATTGGCCATTGACCATTTATAAATCAAATATTCAGCAAAAGTAAAAAAGTTATTTTGCACAAAATAAAAAAAACAAGAGAAAAAAAAACAAAAGAAAAGAAAAAAAAAAGGTTTTTCTTAAGGGTCACATGAAGAAGTATAAGTGCACACCAAGAATTTTGAAAGAAATATTCCAGATTTGGCATTGGTTAAGTTAATTTTCATTTAAAAAGTGAGAAAAAGTAATTTAAAAAGAAAAAGTTTCAAAGAAGAGGAAAAGTGAATACTTTATTTAATTACCTTTGGAGATTTATCATCCCATGGTTTTGCAAAACCATTGGCCCATGGTATTCCATACCATATCTAATATATGTGTGTGTGTATTTTCCTCTAAAGAAGTATTTCACAAAACGTAGGGTTGCGTTTGTTGAGGCCTAACTACCGCTAAACAAATAGTCAAGAGTATAAAAGGGATTTATAAGGTACCTTTTATAAAGTATAAAAATGATTATAAAAATTAGAATGAAAAAATATATAAGAAGGAAGGAGTATAACTAAAAGAGTTGTTTTAGAAAGTGTGAAGGTAATATTGAATTATTTTTCATTAATTACCAAGGAAAAAAAGAAGAAGAATAGATTAAGTGAATATAAAATTACTTTTGGTAAAGTATAAAGAAAATATTCAAAGTTTTTAAACTCTATATATATAAAAAGAAGAATTATCAAGGATTATTTTCTTAAAAGAATATAAAGGAATATGAACAATGTTCTTTTTACTGACATCTAAACTACAACATTGTAAAGGAACAAAGACAAAATAGACAACTTGTATGGAATCCTGAAATGAGAAGCCCTGTCAGAACAATCGATAATCGATCAGTTTCAATGAAGGTAGATTTGGGATGGGTCACTCCCAAAAAGATGAAATACATAAGTTTAGTAATTCAAAGGTTATATCATCTTGTTTTGTTGAGTATCACAACTACAAGAACAAAAGATATTGAGAAGATAGTGCGAGCTAGTACAAAAGTTAAGGGGAAGCCTTCAATATTTATGTTTTAAGGACAAAACATGTTTAAGGGGAAGGCAATGTAACATAAATAAATATATAATAATAATAATAAATAAATAAATAATACAAATAAATAATAATTAATAATGAAGAGTTATGACATCCTAATGAAACGATGCATCTTTTCATGAAAGGGGACCCTATGTAAGTATATAAGGCCCTTATTTCTCATTGTAATAATATATCATATTCTTATACATTATTATTTAATATGTTTACCATCCTTAATGGATTATTGTGTATTGTCCTATTTATATTGGATATTTACATAGTGAATCGGCTTGGTTCACCACACCCGAGACGTTTACTATTGAGGAACAATATTGGTTATGTCAGTGATGATATGGCATGTTGTTTATGGGAGAATTCATGTTGATGTGATGTTATATAGAGACATGTCATTGATCCATTGAGGGACACTCTTAGTACTTGTTGTAGTGAATGGTTTTTGAGGAAGATCTATCATGGTAGATGGTTGGTACATATGTGAGCTCCATTGATATATATTAAGATGTATTGTTAGAGGCATATTTGTTGGATGTCTTGGCGCATGCATTTGGCATGTGGTTGAGATACATATTGGGACTTTTAGTTGATGAGTTGATGAGGTTGTTATGTTGTACATCATTGATGCATCATATCTTGATCTATAGTTGATGTGTGATTGGTACATATTTGGTACATTGTTAGAGGCACTTGCTAGCAATATGATTAGCACATGGTTTATGGATGATATGGAATACATGTATGTGAACACATATTGATTGTAGTTCATATTGTTGAGGTTTGGTGCATGGTTCATGCACTTGCTTTAGTACATGATGTATGGAATGATATACTTGAGACACTTTTTATGATGCTTGGTTGATATATTGATGGTTGAGACACATGGTTGTGGCACTTGGTTCATGGTAGCAACATATCATGAGTGATATCACACTTGTTTGAGGAACATGGTTGACATGTTGGTAGAGATATATGGTTGGTACACAGTTGGCACATGTTCTTGGCATATGGTTGATACACTCCATTGATGATATCTTATAGTATATTCTATGGTATTGGTGTACATGGGTGTTGTGCATGGTTGGCACAAAATATGGCACAGAATGTACATGGTTGATGTCTTGTTCATGATTCTTTATTCATTGTTGACATATATTTTGCTTCATGATGTATGGTATGGCACCAGTTTGATGCATGGAAAAGTCCAAGGATCATCATAGGAAGAGAGAATCATTATTAAGAAGTTGATATATGTTCCAGCTAAGAAGTGGCATTTACAACAGAAGAAAATTGCAGTGGTATCATATTGTTCATCTTGCAGAGAAGATAGGGGGAGACATACCCACAGGTGGATTCATTATTCTTCCCATGATTCTAGGAGGAGAGATTCATCATATGTGAGATAAAGAGATAGATGCTTGGAGAGTTAGATGCTTGGAGAGAGAGCACATAGGCCTGTTTCCAAGGGGAATGATGGTCATAGGGGGAGTATGAGTGATATGTATTCAACATTACATCAGAGTGATATCCCTTTTTCAAAAGGGGAGATATTATTCAAAGGAATATTAAAGGCATCTAGACAAGGGATCACCCCTATGGAGAGTTTGGGTAGGGGGAGAAGCCCCAAGGAGAGAACTACCCTTTGACATTGATGTCAAAGGAGGAGATATAGTCACATTGATGTGATTGCGATGATTATTTATGAAGATAAATTCCATGTCTGCATGTTGCCATCAATGATTGGTGTTGACATCAATGTTGGTATTGTCATCAATACCAAAGGGGGGGACTGTTGCATTATTTTTTCATTGATGTCAAATGATTGATGTCAAAGAGTTAATGTCTTATCATAGTATCATTGATGTATTGAATGATGGCCTATGTTTTCATAGATGTAATTGATGTAAAAGATGTCAAGTGATGTCATAATGATGTATTTTCATGGATTAATGTATAGATGGGATGATGTAAAGGTTGGTCATTGTTGTCTTGTCATGGTTGATAGGAATAACCAAATGGAAAAAATCCAAAGTGGTCCCCTTATGGTGAAATCACTCACGGGAAGATGATCTTGGATAAATTTGTCACAGTGGTCCCCTTATGGTGCAATCCCTCAAGGGAATATGCTTTGTGAAGTCCAAATGGTTAGGGAACCCAAGTTTGATTAAGGAATAATGTAATGAATATCAGTAAATTTGTAGAAGAAACTATTCCATATGGATAGTATATGTCATGCCATTTTTGGTGATATGTTGAACATCACATAACTCCTCGCGGTTAGAGAATCATGGCCATATGAAGGTGGAGAACCCTAATGAGTTATCTAGAAACCTCTAGAAGGTCAAAGAAGTGGAATTATTCTAGAATATCCTAGAAGAAGTTGACCATTCAAAGTGGTTATTCATGGGTTAAGTGGTTGCAACAAGAAAACAATTAAAAATAAATTAGTTGCAACTAGAATTGGAGAGTCTACTATTTGTGGATAAAGTGGTTACATGGACAAAGTGGTTAAGTGGAAAAATTTGTTTAAGTGGACAAAGTGGTTAAGTGGAGAAAGTGGCTAAGTGGACAAAGTTGGTTAAGTGTACAAAGTGGCTAAGTGGACAAAGTGGTTAAGTGGACAAAGTGGTTAAGTGGATACTTCTAGAGGAATCTACTTGGAGAGTATAAATAAGGGAGAAAGGATCTCCCATTATTATCCATTGAGCATATTGAATATCTAGAAGTGAATGAGGTAATCAAAGGAGATATAAAATAAATTTCAGAGAGAAGTTGAAGTAAAGAAGGCCAAAATTCAAGGGAGGATAAATTCTTTTGATGATGCTTTCTAAGGTATGTTATTTAAAGGTTATCTCACCATTTTCATAATAAATGTTTTTCTATAATGATTCAGACAGAAAAATATGGAGGATGTTGAGAAAACATATCCAAGTAACTGTGATAGACATTTCATCTTATGGGTCATTTTATTTTGGGAGTTACACTCCGTCGAAAATAGGGTTTGTGGCTAGTCCTGAAACTAGTCTAAAACAAGTGTTTCTTGTAAACACATCATAACTGTTGGGCACTTTAATTGTCTAAATGAATAGAAAATTAAGGTGTTCAGTATAAATTGTCAACCTAGGGAAGTTTGTTATTTCAAGATAATTGTGCACAATCTATGCTAGATTATGGAAGAAACACTAATCTAATTGTAGTAGGGAAAAATAAACAAAAATAATTACTAACACAATTATGCTGGCACAACTAGAGTTCTACAAAATTGAAATCTCAAATTGAAATCTAAACCGATGAATGTATAAGAATTCTGGATTACCTACTCTGATCAAACTTTCTATTTTACTTTTGCAGGAAGAAGTTCTTTACTAATTGCAGAAAGAAATCTACTTATTGCAAGAAAGTAATCCACACTTTTATTTTCTTTTACTTGAAAAAAAGATTTTAATATAATGTAGAAAAAGGGAAAGAAGTTCTCCAATAGTGTTCAACAATTGACTTTTAATTCTCATGAGACATATTTATGAGCATCTAACAGGAAGGAACTAGACTGTAACAATAACTGTATTCTAGAATTGTTTAACAGATAAACCATTCACATTAAAACAACTATTCTGGAATTCAAAATAGAGGGGAATCTAGGAGTAAGGTGGGCCCTTTCCTTCTCATTGAATCCTCTCAAAGAAATAGGCTACAGTCTGCTAAAGAAATTCAATCCACTCTTCTATTGATTTGCCAAAATGTTGTGTACAATAAGCTTTACTTCACTTCACTTTCTCATAGTCAGAATCCGTCGTCTGATTACAAAATCTTTGCTATTTAAAGTCAGAGTCATTCAGTTAAAAAAAAATTAGAACAGCCTTGAGAATCCTTGATTCTCAATCTATTCATATGATATCATTAATACAAGATCTATAACTAATCTTGTAAGTTGAAACATGTAACCGTATGTGTAGCAACTTTCAGGATTGGTGGCATTTGTTGCAACAGTCGTATAACAGTAGAATTGGTGGCATTTGTTGCAGTAGTCATGTACTAGCAGAATTGGTGTCACCTGTTGCGCCAATCGTGTAATAGCTTCTAAGATTGGTGCATAGCTGTAACAACTGGTGTAACAACAACGACCATTCTTTCAGACTTGGCCGTTCTATTCATTTCGATCATTAGTTGAATCATTTTATGGGTAAAACATGTGAAATTTACCAATCAAACATGATAAGTAAATGAAAATATAAAAGAAAGATAAATGATTCATACCTTGGGAAAAAAAGGTCTTAGCACAGATTATAATAGGCATTAACTTAGAGATGATAAGTTTGAATAAGAAAAGGATGTGCTGAAAAAGGGACATTTCTGGGTCCTAACATGCCCCCCAATTGAAGACATTGCATGTCCTCATGCAAAACACATTCAAACCTTACTTTGTAGCTGAATTAGGGAATTGACTCCTCTAGTGAAAAACTGCTAAGATAAATTGATAAGTGCCTGTATGGAAAAAATGTTGTGCTAAAAATAAAATCTGTGGTGTCAATAATCTTTCTGAGTTTCTTTGTCTTGAAGAACATAATCAATTTGAGTTGCTTGACTAACAACTCATGAGGGAAATATAGGTTCTTGTTTGAAAGCTACTGGTAAACCAACAACTGCCTTATGATGTTGAGATCTCATCAGTTGTGATGTTCTATGTGTAGTAGTAAGTGCATGTTTAGTCTTGACTGAGAGAGTTGTTGGTCCTCCAACAATCAACACTTTTACTATCTTATAAACTACCTCAAAGCATATGTTTCCACACTCAAAGAACATGAGTTCTTTATTTTTGTCAATAACAACTTTTGTCAGTGCTAGGATGTCCAAAGTAATCCCTTCTAGATTCTTCTGTCGAGCTATCTCCAATTCTTGTTTCAGGGTATGTAACTCTGCTTTGAGGCTTTCATTTTCTGTTATGAGTGTAGTAATTTTGGAGTTTTTTGTAGTACTTATCTTTCTCTCAATTTGGGAAAACAGTTGGGCAAGTGGTACATCCTCAACATTATTTGTAACTGGTTCTTGTGGAGTAGTTATACTGTCAATAGTTGGTTTTGGTGGACCAACAGTTTCTTGTGTAATAGCTAGGTCTATCACGACTACTTCTTATGGAACAATATCGTCTTGGACAACTGGTTCTTGTGGAACAACTTCATCCTGCCTGACTTGTTCTTGTATACCAGTCCCATTGTTTGCAACTGTCTCTACTGGCACTCTTAGTTCACTGGAAGAGACGGGTTCTTTTGTGACATTCTCTTCATCAATCGTAGAGGATAATAGACGAAGAATAGGAATAGCCTATTCCATAGCTTTCCATCCAATTGTTGCTTCCGCAAAGCTGGTAGACCTGGCTTTTCTCCTAGGTAAAATAGAAGCAAAAGCAAAGGCTTTCTTCTTCATTGCTAGAGGAGGAACAGGTTGTTCTTCCTCAACCACACAAGTAGGAAATTCAGGTATACTTGGGTCTTCTATGATCTGGACATCGTTACTTGCTGTATGATGCACAGAATCATCAAGTGGAGTTGATGATTCTCCTGCGATTGGAGTACATTCAGTTTGAATTGAGAGAATAGTTGCTTGTAGTTCTGGGCACAAAGTAAAACTGAGTATACGTATCTCTATAGATTTATCTGTCATAGCAACAGAAGGGGTTTGAGTTGTTGTTGATATAATTGGGTCAAGGTATTTTTGAAATTTTCCCTTGAATAGACATTTTCTTTTCTGATATAATCTATTGGTAGTGAGAGTAGGGCTTAGAATATTTTTTGCAATAATAGGTTGCTTTGTCGGTGCAACATCAGAAGGGGTAGTCAGAATTGTTGTTGCAGTGGACCATTCTGACCTTGTGTGATTTCTAGGTGATCCAAATACAGGAACATGGGTTCTCTATTTAGGAGCAGGGGATAAGTTTTCAATAACATTTGTCGCCGCCAAGGGCTGGGATGCATGTCTTGGTGTAGTAGCTGGTTGTTCCTCATTTTGAAAAATCACAACTATCGGTTGTGTCAATTCACCCCCATCAAGGCTTGTCTTTTTGGTTCTAGGATGGTCGTGAGTTGTGCGTTTACTTCTTTGGGTTGTCTTACGGGCAATGATAGTAGGGGTTTGGACTGTTGTTGCAGACGAGGGCAGAGATTCAGGAAGAGGTCCAAGCATATCTGCAGGTATAGAAGGTGGTTGGTTTGCTACAACAAGTAATGGGTTATTGGAAATGCCCATACCTTTTTGAATTAATAGTCCAATGAGTCTGTGATTAGAAAGGCAGTTCTTGGGGTTTTTGGATTTTTTTACAAAATGAGTCATGTTTTTCAATGAATGGAGGATAAAATAAGGAATGTTTATGAATTTTTGATGTCATAGATGTGATAATTAGATGAAATTAGAAACTTGGTACCTGCCTTCACAGGTAATGAACCTTTTGACAAACTCTACAAATTTCCCCCATGGCTCTGGTAAGGAATTGACATCCGCACCTCAGCCTTTTGTCCGAATTTGCTCATTGTCAACAAGGAAATCTTTCTAAGCATCCAGAAGATGTGTTTTTCAATTAAACCATCAGTCTCCTATTGTTGGCAACCCTGTGACAGTAGCAATGCATTCTTATAATACTGGAATCCTTACTCCATTCACCATTGAATATCCTTCGGTGAGATTTTGACTAAACTCCAATACCTTGTCCTCATTAAACCCCTGCAACTTCTTGAAATACGATATCCAGCTAGCCTGGAGAAATATTTGGTAGGCCTCTGGGTGTAACAACAAAGTGTCCAAGTTTGTGAGCTCATACCTCAAAGCTGATCCTCCCATGATGTTGCTTGAGAGTCTAATAGGCATGTAGGAGGAGAGACTAACACCTAAACCAGAAACACAACCAGTTCGAATGTGGTTTGCATTTAGAATACAGTGTCTCAGCAAAAAGAAGTGTGGTTGAAAAGGTGGTAAAGGTGAGTATAAAATACCGTTTGGATGGCTATATTTGGATTCCCTCCCCCCAACTAATCAGATTGGCACCGGGTGGATCAATTTAGCACAAGTGGTGAGAAAGCAAGAAAGCGTGCTTTTATATATTCATTACTTTAACACATAGGATTAGTCATGTACCTCATATCTTACCACACATAACTATTTGTTAGAGTGATCACACTATCTGACCGCCATATGAGTTGCATCGAATAGCGGACATGATGAAGGATAGTGTGAGAAATGACGATATGAAAATTGGAGCAGATATGGAGTCCTTTCTTGAGATAATCAGTTGGAAATCACTGGATGTAAAGTCAAGAAATGATGAAACAACACTTTTGGATAGATAAGGTGGAAAAATATAGCTACAATATGAACAGATCAATAGTGCCGCAGCATGTAAAGAGTGTGGAGCTGGAGTAGCAGTCTTTGGCAGAAATGAGAAAAAGAAAGAGTGAAGTGGCAAGAAAGAATCATAATGATCAGTTTATCAGCAGGTACTTCGACCAAAATGGCGGAGGTTGGTGTAACAACAAATGAGATGGTCAGAAAATAAAATGGTGTAACCGCATGAAAAGAGATCATGGTGTAATAGTAGAGAAATTGGCCAACTTATTGGAAAAGGGTGTAGTAGCAGGAAATCAACCAATTTGTCGAAAAAGGGTGTAACAACAGGAAATCAGCCAATTTGTCGGAAAGGGTGTAACAACAGGAAATCGACAAATTTGTCTAAAAAGGGTGTAATGACAGGAAATCGGCCAATTTGTCGGAAAAGGGTGTAACAGCAAGAAATCGACCAATTTGTTGGAAAAGGGTGTAACAACAAGAAATCGACCAATTTGTCTGAAATGGGTGTAACAACATGGAAATCAGCTAATTTGTCGAAAAAGGGTGTAACAGCAGGAAATCATCCAATTTGTATGAAATGGGTGTAACAGCATGGAAATCGACCAATTTGTCGGAAAAGGGTCTAACAACAGGAAATTGATCAATTTGTCTGAAATGGGTGTAACAGCAGGAAAATCATCCGAACACTGCATCACTTAGTTTTTAGGAAGCTTTTCAACTTCCATCAACTAATCATGTGCCTCCTTTTCTGTATTCATCCTTGTTGTTCATCAATTCACCTGCACACACAAAAACTACATGATACCCTTCAAGGCTGAATTTATTACCATAGTAAACACAATCAAACAAAAATAGAGAAATTTAAATTTTGTCAAGTTTATTTATATACAAGGTCAGAGAAAAATAAATCCTAAGGTTGAGAAAGGGAAGGAGAAAACTGCATTCCTTTTAAGAATTGATAACCTGTATCAGTTGAAAATCTAGATTTGAATTCTTCCTTGGACAATGGACGCTGATACAAGCACAAGCGATGACCATTTGCATGTAACTGTGTATCGGATCCATCAATACTGATCAACCTGACTGTCCCATTGGGAAAAATAGTGTCTACCTCATAAGGTCCTAGCCATCATGTATGCAGCTTACCCTAAAATTCTTTAAAGTGTGAATCATACAACAGAGCCCAATCTCCTTTATGGAATAATTTCTTCTTGATGACTTGGTCATGCCATTTTGTTCTCTATTGTTGAATCACCGAGGTTTG
>CBVK0101076087.1:0-10045 GCA_900067695.1 Picea abies
GAAGTCATTTAAGAAGAGACACTTGCGTAATGTAATCGGACCTTGAGAAGTTCGCTCTCCTCCTTAGTAGGTAGGAGGCATTTAAAGTAGTTAATGCAGGTAGATAAAATTTAATTGTAGATTAGATAGTTTTAGAGTGCAAGAGGGAAACAAGATATAAACACCCTCATTGTGTATTGTATCATTATCAGGGAGAAGGAAGAGCAAGAGCATGCATAGAGATATGTAAGAACACCCATGTACAGATATTTGGATTAATAGAAAGCTTTGATTCAAATTCATGGTTTTGTGGTTGTTCTCTGTGTATTGATGTTGAATGATATTCTCATGAATGTTTGCCTCCTGTTATACATTTTCTTTGATATGTTGTGTATATGATTCCATGTTCTAAGTGGGAGTCTGAAAGAAAGAGGGAATGAGTTTCAATTGTTTCTCTAATTGAGCAAGAATTCCTGCAAGGAGTGTAGTCAAAGTGTCCGCAAGGAGTGCATTGACAGAGGGTTCAGATAGGTAGCATTTGTTCTCATTTTCGTAGAAGTGCAGTTGGGCACAGGAGTTGTGCAAGGAGTGCGCAGGAAAAGAAAAGTCTTTGGGTTACAAACCTGAGTAAGGTGTGAGAGACTGCTACTATAGGAGTGCACATAATCGAAGGTATTTAGCACTTGGAAGTGTCTGAGAGTTGCCACAAGGAGTGCACATGAGACTCTTCTCTAACACTTTGAGTTGAGTGAAATCTCAAGAGGGATAAAGCCTTTGAAGCTATTGAAGGTAGTACAAGACATTGGTGCACATCGAGTGATTAGAAGGCACTTGGAGTTGTGGCATAAGTGGTTAGATCCGAGAAAGAGTCCTTGGCTCATTTCTCTAGGAACATCAAGGAGTAAGAGACAGATGGTCAGGATCCTCTGGAGAGGATTTGCAAAATCCTTCTAGTCCTCCGACTTGGTAAAGAAGTGGGAAGATTACAGCTGCGTTCGAAGTTCAAGCTCTAGGGATCATGAGTCGTCGGATCATCACCAAGTTACCCGTCAACCGTCTGATTTGACAGGAGTTGCACAGGGTTTAAATCCTCATGAGAAAAGGAAAAGCCCCGAGAAGGGATTAGGGATTTGGTCATCGGGGCTCATATAAGTGAGTGGTTTGACTTTGCGTTTGGCGAAGTCTGAGGTTCAATCTGAACTGTCCATCATTTTGGAAGTGTGTCAGAATATCTGAAGAAGTCAGAGTTTGGAATTTAAAAGGTCCTAAGGACAGGATACTCTTGCAATTCGGAATCGTGAAGTCTGAAATCCCGATGAGGAGGTAAGTTACGTGCAGGCCCAGCTGACACCGTCTCGTTGTAATAGGGGAATCGGGAATTTCCAAGGTGAAAACTCTGAAGCATATGAGAGCCACCCATCTTTGAGGATGCATGGCAACAATCTCAACCTTCGGAGAAAGTCTCGAAAGAAAATTCATATCGGGAAATCGACATTCGTGAAATCGGGGGAATCGAAAGCCAAAGCACTTCGGCCTTTGAAGTCATGAAATCTTGAAAGGGGGTAGGATGGAGGTCATATGAAAGGAGGTATTTTGGACCACAAGCCTATACTAGAGCTGTCTCTTATACACCTATACTAGAGATATAACCAAAGATTAGAGCCTATTGGGGAAGCGGAGATCGAGAAATCGGGAACCAAAGGGTCATGACATCGGGAGTTTGAAAACCCTGAAACTCGATTTTCTATTCTTCTGTCGAGAAGAGAACAGTGACTGGCCTAGAGACTGTGAGGAGCCGGAAAGACCTGTGGGTCAATTTCAAAGGAAATTCCAGTGGAGAATCGAAGGAGCCACTCCAGATCGAGGGTAAAATTTGAACGATCCTTAAGACTAGGAGGTCAACGCAGGGGCCTTTGTTGAGGCAGAGGGTGCAGTCTACGTCAGTTTGGTATCGGAGCTTAGAAAAGATTCTTTTCTTTCTGTAGCAACAAGAAGGAATATTCACCATTTCATCAAGGAGAAGAGATAGACAATCACTTGATCCAGAGGAGGAGAGGGAGACGTCCAGAGGAAGGGGTAGAAAATTGCAGAATCTAGAAATAGAAAGAGATCTGCATAACATACGCGCCAGACTTTTGGACATGGAGATAAGACAAAAATGCATAGTTGATGTAGGAGATATCAGTGAGTCTAAAAATGAAGATGATGGTGGACATGGAGAAGAAAAAATCACAACAGAAGATGCAGCAAATGAGTACTTGCTTAAAGCTGTTGCAAGAATGGGTGCAAAGGAGAAAATGGATGTTCCAGTTTATGAGGGAAATCTGGATGTAGAAGAGATTCTAGAATGGATTAGAGATTTAGACACCTACTTTGACTATGAAGATGTTGAAGAGGACAAGAAGTTCAAGCATGTTGTCATGAGATTAAGAGGACATGCAACATTGTGGTGGGATGAACTACAAGCGGATAGGTCTTGCCAAGGAAAGAAAAAAATTAAGAGCTAGGACTGGATGATTGCAAATATGAAAGAAAAATTCATCCCCAGGGATTATCAGATTACTCTATTCAGGAGAATGCAGAAGCTGAGACAAAAACTGATGTCAATGAAGGAATATACTGAGGAATTTTACAGGTTGAAGATGAGGGCAGGTCATCGTGAAAGCAATGATGAAAAAGTAACTAGGTATATGAATGGCCTGAGATATGAAATTCAGGACGAGATGAGTATGTTGACCATCCAAACGGTGGAAGATGCTTATCAAATGGATCTAAAAGTGGAAGAGAATATGAGCCGAAAGAAGAGTCAGAGGGGCCGAGGCAAGAGTCAGCCCAGAGGCAAATCAGTTGCCCAGAATAGATATCATATGCCCAGAATAGATATCATATGCCCAAGGAGGATTGGACGTTTGGGTATGAGCCTAAATAAAAATGAACAAAGAGAGGTGGAACCTTACAGTGAGGGTAGAAATATGTTGAATAGAGAGGGGATCATACTAAGTAGAAAGGAGATTATGCTGATAGTAACACTTTTCCTCATACTAGAGGTAGAGGAAGAGGAAGAGGTGGAGTAATCACATGCTTCAAATGTGGAAAGAATGGGCACAAGTCTTACGAGTGTCCAGATAAGAAGAAATAAGGGGGAGCAACTCACATCGTCGAGGCACAGAGGCGAGATGTTGAGGTAGAAGATGTTGAAGGCGGAATATCGTTGATGATGCGAAAAGTCCTTTTGACACTTGAGAAGGAGGTAGAGAGTTAAGTCCAAAGGACCAGACTTTTTATAACTACTTGCAAGACCAAGGACAGGGTATGCAAGGTCATTATGGACAGTGGCAGCATGGATAATCTCGTTTCAACAAAGATGGTAGAAAAGCTGGAGCTGGAGATGAGTGAACATCTGAGTCCCTATAGAGTTTTGTGGCTACAAAAGGGACATCAGGTAATTGTCACTAAACAATATTTAGTTCAATTTAAGATAGGAGGATATAATGATAATATATTATGTGATGTCATTCCTATGGATGGTTGTCATCTATTACTGGGTAGACCACGGAAATATGATAGAAATGTGATTCATGATGGGAGAATGAACACATACACCCTAGAGAAGAATGGGAGGACACACATGTTGCTTCCAATCAAAGATAAGAAGGTGAAGCTGAAAGTAACTAGCACAGTACTTCTCATGAGTGGGAAGGAACTTCTTACAGAAGTTAAGAAGAAGGAGGATCCATAGTTCATTATGGTCAAAAAATGAAGGATTATGTTGACTAGCACAAGGGTGGATGATTTACCAGAAGAAATTCAGGAACTACTAGAAGAGTTCGCTGACATAGTAGTGGACAAACTACCTCATTCGTTTCCACTGATCAGAAGTGTGAGTCATCATATTGATCTCATACCAGGAGCTAGTTTACCAAATAAAGCCGCATACAGGTTGACACCGCAAAAAAATGAAGAGGTTAAAAGGCAAGTCTAGGATTTGTTGGACAAAGGTTTGGTCAGGGAAAGCTTGAGTCCATGTCCTGTTCTAACAGTATTCAGTCCGAAGAAAGACAGAGGCTGGAGGATGTGTACTGATTCAAGAGTCATTAACAAGATAACCATCAAGTACATATTTCCATTGCCGAGGATGGATGATATGATGGATTTCTTGAGTGGAGCAAAGTATTTTTCAAAGATTGATTTGAAAAACGGTTATCATCAGATTCGCATGAGAGAAGGTGATGAATGGAAAAAAACATTCAAAACAAAAAAAGGGTTTTATGAATGGATTATTATGCCATTTGTATTAATAAATGCGCCAAGTACCTTTATGAGATTGATGAACGAAGTTCTGAAGGAGTTCATCGGAAAATTTGTCATTGTGTATTTAGATGACATACTGGTTTTTAATAAAACAGTAGTGGAACATTTGAGGCATTTGGCTACAGTGATGAAGAGATTACAATAAGAGAAGATGCTCATAAACATGAAGAAATCCTCATTCATGAAGACAGAACTCATTTACTTGGGATTTTTTATTTCTGCAGACAATTTGAGGATGGATCCAGATAAGGTGGAAGTGATCAAGAATTGGCCATCACCGAAGAGCATATTTGAGGTGACAAGTTTTCACGGATAGGCTAGTTTCTATAGAAAGTTCATCAGGAATTTCAGTGAAATTAGTGTAGCAATGATAAATACAGTGAAGAAAAGACATAAATATTTTCACTGGACAGAAGAGGCTGAGAAGAGTTTTAATCTATCGAAAGGGAAAATCACAGAACAACCAATTCTGGTGTTGCCGAATTTCCAGAAGACATTCCAAGTGAAATGCTATGCAAGTGGATTTGCAATAGGGGCAGTCTTGAGTCAAGAAGATAGGTCGATAGCATAATTCAGTGAGAATTTGAATGAGGTGAAAGTGAAGTACTCCACTTATGACAAGGAATTCTATGCTATCATACAAGCATTGAAGAAATGGAGGCATTACTTGATACACAAAGAGTTTGTCTTATACAGTGACAATCATGCACTTCAGTTTGTGACTCAATAGGAAAAGTTGAATCAAAGACATGTCAAATGGGTTGAATATATGCAAAGCTTCACTTTTTTTATTAAACATATTTCTGGTACTACTAACAAAGTTGTTGATGCTTTAAGCAGGAAATGTTTGCCGTTGCAGGAATTTTGAGTCAAAACGTTTGGTTTTGATGATCTCAGAGACATGTACAGAGATGATCCAGATTTTGAGGAGGCATATTAAGCAACTGAAAATCCAATTCTTAGAGAAATAATCCCTTGGACAGACTATATGATCCAGGAAGGATTACTGTTTAGAGGTAATCAACTTTGCATTCCAAAATGCTCCATGAGGGAGAACTTACTGAAGGAGAAACATAGTGGAGGATTGGCCGGACACTTTGTTCATGACAAGACATTCACAAAGTTGAACGAATCATATTTTTGGCTGGGAATGCAAGAAGATGTCAAGATATTCATGGACAGGTGCAAAATTTGCCAGCATTCGAAGGGAAGAAAACAGAATGCAGGGTTTTATCAACCATTGCCCATACCAAAAAGACCGTGGGATGCGATTAGCATGGATTTTATATTGGGGTTGCTAAGGACATAAAGAGGTGTTGATTCAATCTTTGTGATGGTGGACATATTTTCTAGGATGTCACACTTCATCCCATGTCAGAAAACCAGTGATGCAACTCATATTGCGAGATTGTTTTTCAAAGAGGTCATTTGACTTCACGGGTTGTCGAGGAGTATAGTTTCGGATTAAGACACCAAATTCATAGGGAATTTTTGGAGGACCTTACGAAATAAGTTGGGAACTAACTTGTCATTTATTTCAACTTATCATCCTCAGACGGATGGATAGACATAAGTGATAAACAGAAGTCTAGGAGACTTACTGAAAAGCCTGGTGAAGGAACACCACAGCCAGTGGGACAATATATTACCACAAATAGAGTTTGCTTATAATGACTCAGTCAACAGAAGCACAGAGAAAAGTCTGTTTCAGTTTGTCTATGGCATGCAACCGATAGGAATTTCTGAATCAAGGGATTTAGAATAGATTGGGACTAGGAGTGCTAGTGCAGAAGATTTTGCAGAAGCGATGAAAGAACTTCACAGTCAGGTGAAGGAGCGATTACAGAATTCAAGCCAAGAATATAAGCATAGAGTTGATCAGCATAGAAGACAACTTTAGTTTGACGTTGGTGATCTAGTTCTAGCACACTTGAGGAAAGAAAGGATCTCGAGAGGAACATATAATAAGATAAAGATGAAGAAAATCGAGCCATGCAGGGTCTTGAAGAAAATTGGGGCAAATGCTTATGAGATTGAATTACCCGATGGGATTGAAATTTCTCCAATATTCAACGTCTCATATTTATACCCATACAAAGATGAGGAAGCAGGAAAGAGTGATGAACCATCAGAGGTTAAATGGAAAAAGAATATGCCAGTTGCAAAAAAGCCATATATAGAAAGCATACTAGACAAAAGAGTAAGCAAGAGGACCAGAAGAAAGCAATACTTTGAATACTTGGTCAAGTGGAAGAACCATCCATTTGAATATGCCATCTAGGAGACTGAAGTAGAGATACAGAAGCATGTACAGACTGTGCAAGAGATCATGGACAGGAGCCCATGAAATTTTTCAAGCGAGGGAGTATGATGCAGGAGCATCTCCCACATCAAGCGAGCCAGCGTGGAAGACGATGGACAGCTGGAAAGCGCCATCCAATTTTTTTTTGAAATTCCCTTGAATTGATGTGCCATATTAAATGAAGTCATTTAAGAAGAGATGCACTTGCGTAATGTAATCGGACCTTGAGCAGCTTGTTCTCGTCCTTAGTAGGTAGGAGGCATTTAAAGTAGTTAATTCAGGTAGATAGAATTTAATTCTAGATTAGACAGTTTTAGAGTGGAAGAGGGAAATGGGATATAGACACCCTCATTGTGTATTGTATCATTATCAGGGAGAAGGAAGAGAAAGTGCATGCAGAGAGCTGTTGAAGAAAACCCATGTACAAATATTTGGATTAATAGAAAGTTTGATTCAAATTCATGGTTTTGTGGTTGTTCTCTGTGTATTGATGTGGAATGATATACTCATGAATGTTTGCTTCCTGTTATACATTTGCTTTGATATGATGTGTATATGATTTCATGTTCTAAGTGGGAGTCTAAAAGGAAGAGGGAATGAGTTTCAATTGTTTCTCTATCTGAGAAAGAATTCCTGCAAGGAGTGCAGTCGAAGTGTTCGCAACGAGTGAGTTGACAGAGGGTTCAAATAGGTAGAATTTGTTTTCATTTCCGCAGAAGTGCAGTTTGGCACAGGAGCCGTGCAAGGAGTGCGCAGGCAAAGAAAAGTCTTAGGGTTGCAAACCTGAGTAAGGTCTGAGAGACTGCTGCTGCAGGAGTGTGCAGAGTCGAAGGTATTCAGCACGTGGAAGTGTCTAAGATTTTCCATGAGGAGTGCGCACGCGACTCTTCTCTAAGACTTTGAGTTGGGAGAAAGCTCAAGAGGGATAAAGCCTTTGAAGCTATTGAAGGTAGCACAAGACATTGGTGCACATTGAGTGATTAGAAGGCATTTGGAGTTGTGGCATAAGTGGTTGGATCTGGGAAAGAGTCCTTCATTCATTTCACTGGGAACATTAAGAGGAAGAGATAGACAGTCAGGATCTTGTGGAAAGGATTTGCGAAATCCTGCCAGTCGTCCGACCTGGTAAAGAAGTGGGGAGATTATGACTGCATTCAGAGTTCAATCTCTGGGGATCATGAGCCATTTGATCATCACCCAGTTACCCATCAACTTTCTGATTTGACAGGAGTTGCATAGGGTTTAAATCCTCGTGAGCAGAGAAAAAACCTCGAGAAGGCACTAGAGATTTGGCCATCAGGGCTCATATAAGTGAGTGGTTTGACTTTGTGTTTGGTGAAGTCCAAGGTTTTATCTGAACCATCCATCATTTGGGACAGGTGTCAAAGGATCTGAAGAAGTTGCGGTTCAACGTTTCAGAGGTCCTGAGGATAGGATACTCTTGTAATTCAGAATCGCAAAGTCTGAAATCTCGATGAGGAGGTAAGTTACGTGTGGGCCCAGCTGACATTGTCTCGTCATAACAGGGGAATCGGGAATTTCCAAGGTGAAAACCCTGAAGCATATGAGAGTCATCCATCTTTGAGGATGCATGGCAACAATCTCAACCTTCGGAGAAAATCGTGAAAGAAAAGTCATATCGGGAAATCGACATTTGTGAGATCGTGGGAATCGAAGGCCAAAGCACTTCGACCTTTGAAGTCATGAAATCCTGAAAGGGGGTAAGATGGAGGTCATGTGAAACGAGGTCATTTGGACCACGATCCTAGCCCAGAGAGTTAACCGAAGATTAGAGCCTATTCGGGAAGCGGAGATTGGGAAATCAGGAACCAAAGGGTCATGACATTGGGAGTTTGAAAACCCCGAAACCTGATTTTCTATTCTTTTGTCGAGAAGAGAAAAATGACCAGCTTATATACTGTGAGGAGCCGAAAAGACCTATGGGTCAATTTGAAAGGAGATTCCAGTGGAGAATCGAGGGAGACACTCCAGCTTGAGGGTAAAATTTGAACGATCCATAAGACCGGGAGGTCAACGCAGGGGCCTTTGATGAGGCAGAGGGTGTGGTCTATGTTAACCAAGCATTCACATAGATATTGATGGAAATATCTACAATTCAAACAAACCCGTGAAGTGTTTCTACCAGGGAAAACTTTGTTTGTAGTTGATTTTGTAAGGAATTACACATTCACTGCACAAAAAGAAATACAGAGTGAATATTATCATTCTGATCAAGTCACGATATTTTTCCATGTTCTATATGGACAAACTCAATGGAGTCTTCCAAACATAGAAAGAACCAATGACAATCGACCTGTTACTAAATAATATCACTTTTATATAAGTGATGATCGAGCACACGACACACATTATGTACAACATTGTTTTGATACATTTTATGATTCATTGAAAGAACGCAAAATCAGATTCGATTGATAATGGATATGGTCTGATGGGTGTGTGGATCAGTTCAAATCTACACGATCATTCTATTGGTTATGCCATCTTCGTAAAAAAATAAATGTAACATCCTTCTCTGGTGCACTGTGCGAACTTATTCTTTGAGGACACTTTCTCGCAAGTGATCTGGATTATTATGCTATTAAAACATTTGACTTTGATTATAATGTGTTATGGGTAGAGGATATATTATTTTACTACATTGACATAGATGGGTGCTATTGGCTCAGTTTTACTAAGTGTGAAGGGTTTTTGACCTCGCGGATGCAGAGGCATCGATGGAACCCCTTGGACTCTAGATCGAGTCAGAAAGTGTGCCATTGGGGTTTGATTTTTTTTACTGTGATATTAGTGGATCTGACTAGATGATATGATATGGATATTTTCTGACATGATTGTTGATGATGCAAGCTGACAATAGCTTATCGACCAGACTCACATATGGAGTAAAGGGGTCATGCACAACTACCAGAGATGTTGAGGGAGAGGTGTGGACAACATCCCTACCACAATCTACTAGAACTGCCATAGTGGATCGAACTGTAGAATAACAATTACTTAGTTCGAGAGGACCCATGATGCTGTAAGGGAAGACTACGACAGTTGCTCACAATGATTCTATGGGGCACGCAATAAGGTGGGGTCCTTATTCCTTAGAAGCCCTTAGTCTCCCACAAGTTTACTTGGTAGAGTTTTAACTCCAGGGGTTATTGATGTCTACCAATCAGTCAATAGGTGAGTGGCACCCTTGGAGCACGTAGTGTCTCTTGAAGGGCACATCACGCAAAGGAACAAATGAGGTGAGTGGCACCCTTGGAGCACCTAGTGCATCTTGAAGGGCACGTCGCGTTGAAGATGATAGAGGAATGAACCTAGAAGGCCTTAGGACAAATAACGTGTTGAGTATTTTAAAACAATTTCCCTAATTAACTGTCTCCCAATACAAAATCTAAGGTCTAAGTCTAAATTATGCTAGCGGTAAAATTTAGTCTA
>CBVK0101076088.1:0-10045 GCA_900067695.1 Picea abies
ATATATATATATATATATATATATATATATATATATATATTAGATTTTTTATGGAAAAAAGAGGATAGAAGCATTCATGTTGATTTATGAAATTTTATTTACATAATTTGAAGAAACCATCCATATATTTGAGTTCGTCTCCAAAAAATTACCAATTTAAAAAAAAATCATCCAAAACAGAGTCTGAGAAGTGGAGTTATCATCGATTTAAAATCAACCTTTTTTAGGGTTTTTTCAGTGACCACCGCAAGGTTTGCAAATTGGATATATTTTGATAGAGTGTGCATATTTCAGTCAAACTAGTGTCAATATATGCAAAGAAGTCGTGGAATTTCATACTTGGGGTCATAAGAGACAAACTAATAAGTTCATAAGTTATGATCATTTTAAATGTTCGGCCTCAAACCCTAACTACATAAAGGAACTCCATTAAACAATGAGTGATTCTATTTTAATCCCTAGTTCTATTTCTTGGGATTTTACAAGTAAGATGTATTTTATAGGAAAATATGATGGTCCTAGTATTAAAGAATACATAAAAGAAATGAAGTTATCATGGGGAAATAGGTGGAGATTGTGGGTATGTATGAATTTAAAAGAATATGTGGACATCTTGTGGACTTTACTTCACTGTAAGAAAAATATGGACCTTTTAGATGAAGAATATGAAAAAATATTCGAACAATCTCATGTTGTGAAGAAAGATAAGAAGAGCGCTAGGGATTTTTTTTCATGTCACAACTTCATATTATAGGTTCGTGGAGGTATTCCACAAGTGAAGGTCATCATTTATATCAACCCTAGTGATCCAGGAGGATCCAAAACACTCAAAGAGATTTAGGAGGATCCATAAATGCTCAAAATTTGATCATCTCAAATTCTTTTTAAAACAACCTCATTTCGTAGAGCTCAATGAGATCTTTCCAACGATGTGTGAATCGCCTCAAACGGACGTCGTATGAGAAAGTTATGACTCTTCAACGTTTTGGTCAAACAAGGTCAACATGTCAAAAAGGGGTGACACGTGGCACCACCAGAAGGGTGACATGTGGAACCACTAGAAGGGTGACATGTGGCACCACTGGAAAGGTGACATGTGGAACCACTGGAAGGGTGACACATGGCACATCCATATAGGTCGTATGGAACTGATATGGAAACATCACATAGTGCCATGTGGCATGTCGTACAATTGAGTTGACATTTCATACATATGATTGGGCAGATTACATGGTCCAACCAGGTTTCGACATGTGGCATGATCGTACAGGAACAAGTTGACCAATGAGATATTGTCACATGGCAGTCTCCCATTTTCCTTTCTATGGTTTGGTTTACCAAAATTTTATGGGTCGAATGAAATCAAACCCTTGACCTCATGCACAAAATTCCAAAGACTTCATCAATACACCACATAGTTATGACTTAATAGTCATATGGCATGAAATTTATTTGAGTTTGTATAAAAGTTCAATTGGGGGGGAAAAGGTCGAGGGCTAAGCTCCGACCCGTGGTATATATAGAATCTAATGTAACCATACCCCAAATTTCGTGGGCCTAATGACTATATTCCACCAGATAATAAAAAAGAATATTATATATGTTTAAGTTATAAAAAATCGTGCACCAAAGGAGGAGAGGTATACAAGTTTGAACCTGTGACCTCATCCCACATGTACAACCACCTTAACCATTGTTCCAAAGGCACCTTTTGTTACATGGATTCCAAAAAAATTACATTTAAATTGATGCCAAGGTTAGGTTGGGTCCACGCCCTATTTAGATCGAGCACATATTCCAAGGCGAGATACACACACACACACACACACACACACACATATATATAGAGAGAGAGAGAGTACGGAGTATGAGACATAGAAGTTCAGGCCAAGTTATAGTATGGTGTCTTTAATTGTGTGCCAAGAGGTGCCTAGTCATGTATTTGCATTGATTTGCATGCCATGTCCAAACATAGCCATGTTTATACTCGTTTGTCTCATTTTTCGACAGGAGCATGATGATTATGTTTATTTTCTACTAAGAAGCACTCTGAGAAGATCTTAGTTCAGATTTCCTTGTATGAGAATGTGAGCACATTGTTTTGCATGAAGAAGGGGGTCATTTTGAGCCATTTCATAATATAGTCGAGTTTATACTCAGTTTTCTCAAAATTTCGAGAGAAATTCATTAGTAACCTTTGTTTCTGGGATTGAGCAGTAGAATTGAAGAGTAACTTCAATATTGGATTGTGTAAGTCCATTTTGATTGTAATTTTGACATTTGAGATTAATGAAGAGTGGTCTCACTATTGAAAGGGGACTCGGAGATGTAGCCTAGGAGAGGTGAATTATGTCATCAAATCTTGTCTTATTAGTTCTTTTATTTTATGTTGTGTTATCTCTCATTATTTTGCAAATTATTCATCATTTCATTAGGTTTTGGATAATTAAAATATTCACATGTGTTATGCAAATATGTCAAAGATGATCAAGAATTATTCTGAATTGGGTTAGATGTTAACATATATCTTCAAGAGTAAATTGGAATATAACGATTTTTAGATCAGGTTGGTATCAGAGCTGGTTTTGAAAAGTGTCTGCAAGTGAATGTGACAAGGTCCAAGACTTAAGTTGGTGAAGGTGTTTGAAGATTCCTTGTTTAATATATTTTAGTTGCAAAGCACAACATGAGTAAAGCTCTCATTAAATTTAGGCTTCATAGGGACATAAACCGACATATTCAGAAGGAGAATTTTGAATTAAGGATGCAACTACAATCTCTAGAGGAGGAGAAGCAAAGGCTTCAAGATCGATTGATATGTCATGAATAATTCCTTAGAGGTATTATTCATGAATTAGAAAGAGAGTTGCAGAATAAGGACCAAATATTGACACCATTCTATGAAGTTGGGCAAGTGGAGAAGGAAAAGTCTCCTATGTAAGAAAGACTATCTCCTACAAATTTTTACAGAAAATAACCGAGGAAGATAATTCATCATATTCTTATTCTCCTCATCAAGATGGAGAATTCTCTAGGATGACTAAAGTAAGAAGAAATTCAAATGACAAAGTCCTTCATAAGAAGTTGGTCCTACCAGAAAAACCTTCCATCCCATGGAAAGGTATCAAATGCAAGACATCTCCAGGAAGAGATGAACATTCCAAAGAGGGAATGAAGACATTTCCCACTAACAAGATGGGCAAGAATTTATGGTATACATATCCATGTGTTTCTTGTGGAGCTAATAACCATAGAATTGAAAAATGTTGGAGAATACAATCCTTGTAGAGGAAGCCATCCAATAATAAGGCTAGAGGAAAAGGTCATTTTCCAAGAAAAAGGAATAGGGAAAGTGACAAGAAAGGATTGTGATTCAGAGATGGGAAAAATAACTTATGCTATTGTGGCAAGAGTGGACATCATATAGAGAAGTGTTGGAAACTTTATCCACACTTGTGTCCAAATCAGAACCAAGAATATGTATAAGACAGGTAGTAGCCCCAAGTGAAGTTAATAGTCTTGTTGAAAGATTCGACAAATAATTATTCTTAATGGTTGGTCTTAACAATGTAATGTATGAAGACATCAAGGTATGGTTCATGGATAGTGGATCATATCACCACATGATAGGAATGAGATCAGTATTCCTTTCATTCTCATAAATTGACAGAGATTGCTATGTAGGATCTGGAACTAACACCAGGCAAGCAGTAAGAGGGTTTGGATATGTAAGATTCTAGCTCGAGTCAGGAGGATTTCTGGGAATAGAACATATGCTATATGTTCCAGATTTGAAAGTAAACTTACTCTCAGTTTCAACTTTATAAGATGAAGGATACATAATTGTGTTCTAGGGTGGACAAATACTAGTGTATTCAGAGAAAGCTACTCAGGACACAACAATGGTGCTTGGTGTTCGTAAGGAGAGACTATATACATTGCTTGGATGGCCTATAATTGGATCCAGTGGCTACTTGGATTTGGTGTCATATTCAATGTCAAATTCATATTCGTTGCCAGAGGCATTGTCAGAGACATGAAGTTGTGAGACTCTTTCCAATAATAATGGAAGAATGAGTCCATGAAGAAGCCACCTATCTTTGTCCCTAGATAGGTATTCGGAAAATATTCCATTTTGGAAATAATTTGTAAAATATGTATATTTGTAAAATAAAAATGTTAGTATGCATATCTAAATACCTTCTAAAAGTCTATTTACATTGTTGTAACAGAGGGCTTACTAGCCACTCCTTGTAGATTTTTGAGAGTGAGAGGAATATTGTAATGATTTCTAAAATCCTTTCAATAGCAGTGTAGATAATTTTTGTTATTATCATCTAATGAAATGCATATGGATTGAATTGTCTATGTAATATCATTCTTATTTTTAAGTACAAAGGTGAAGGAATAAAATAATGTGGCAATTGGAAAATGTAGATCGAAAGCGAGAAGAGCATCATAGCTATGCAATGTCTTCCTAGAGCTGGTAAAGAAATAGTCTTCATTATAAAAAGAGAAGGTGAAATAAGTATTCTTTATTCTATGAACATCTCCAAGATGTTATGTCATGTTCATGTAAGATGTATACCTTGAGCATAAGCAAGCCAAATATTACATATGTTTGTGGAAAAAATGTTTTGTTTGTTATTTCAGAGAAGGAGAGAGGAAATGAAAAGGAAGTTTATTCAAAGACTCCTACACATACATCAACATTACATGAATAATTAAGCTAAATGGGTGAGGCATTGATCAACATTCGACTTGGTTTTATGATTTTCGAGATGGACTATCTTCAACAAAGAAGAAGATGAGAGTGGATGTTGAATCAAGATTCAGATTTGGATATTACAGAGTAGAGAACTAACAAGAAAACTTTTTTGATGAAGCAACCAATGAGCCAGAACCAAAGCTATATCTAAAATAGTGAAAGTAGCTAGGAACAAAGATCTAGAGTCAGATCCATGTTCCAGAGAAGCAGAAAAAAGTACATTGATCTAGATTGGTTTCTTTGAGCTAATGAAAGTTCACAAAGGAGATCGAATTTGTATCCAAGATGAAGATCCAAAATATCAATACCAAGATGGGAATCAGTCAAATATTTTAGCAAGGTGGAAGAGTGAAGAAGCTTTATCATCACTAAGTTGTTGAATAAAATTCATTTCAATAAGGTGGAAGAGTGAGGAAGAGTTATCATCACTAAGTTGTTGAAATATCCATACTTTTGGAGGTCTAAAAGTTCTTCAGTGGGAAGGTGTGATCCAAGAGGATTCAGAACACTCAAAGAGATCCAAGAGGATCCATAAATGATAAAAAAATTATCATCTCAAATGCTTTTGAAAACAAATTCAATGTATATAGCTTGACGAGAGATTTCCAACGACACATGAATCGTCTGAAATGAACGTCGCATGAGAAAGTTATGACTCTTCAAAGTTTTGGTCAAATAAGGTCAATAGGTCAAAAAGGGGTGACACATGGCACCACTGGAAGGGAGACACGTGGAACATCTGTATAAGTCATATGGAGTTGACATGAAAAAATCATAGGGTGCCATGTGGCATGTCGTACATCTGAGTTGGCAAGTCGTACATCTGAGTTGGCAGGTCGTACATCCGATTGGGTAGATTACATGTGTTGGAATACTGAGAGGGGGGGTAAATCAGTATGAGCAATTTTACCACTTTTAACCAAAATATATATTCTTCAACTTTATCAATACTATTTAGTAGTTTATCATCAATGTATTATCTATTCAATATATCATGAGCATATAAACATAAGCAACATCACATCAAACACACAGTACACCATAATTTACGTGGAAACTTGAATGGGAGAAAACCACATAATGATTTATTATATATTGTCAAGAATACATTCATTGGAAGCACCAAATTCCCAATTTTCCAGCTGCAACTGGAAGGATGATACAACCACCTATTTACAGGCTCCAACCTGAAGGAAGCTACAAATCCCTGAATTCTCTGGCTCCAACTAGAAGGAGGCTACAACCCCTTGATTCTCAGGATCCAACCTGAAGGAAGATCCAACTCCCTGAGTTCTCCGACAGCAACTGAAAGGAGGCTACAACCCCCTTTCCTTGCCCCATCTTGTCACCATGAAATATAAGTGTAGAACAAACTGCAACTACCACAATCACTGCCACTGTCACTGACACTGTCACTGTCACTATCATTGTCACTGATACTACCACTGTGACATCAACCTATCACTATCAATGTGTCAATGTCAACCTGTCATTGTATCCAACCTATCATTGTCAACCTATCACATCAACCTATCACTGTCATCGATGCTCAACATTAATGAAACCAAATCCACGATCACCAAGAACACCTCTCAACTAGATGTTCAAGCATCACCAACATATGCCTCTACCAAGTATATACCAAGATCACCAACATACCATCACAAGATATGTGTCTCAATCATATAAAAAAACAGTAATGATATGCAAACAACCATATACCTCAAGCATATGTCAAACCATGTACCATGTATCAACCATGTACATCAACACCTACACCATACCATGTACGAAGCATGTATCAACCATGTACTATATCAAGTACATCAACCATGTATCGTCTCATGCATCAACCATGTACCATGTCATAATATATTATCAATGAATTGCCTCAAGCATAACCAAGATAGCCAAAAAACCAAGATACCAATATAGCCAAGATGTGCTACTAATTAGTGTACGATGACATCACTAAGGGGTACCAACATGTACCTACATCACCAAAACATGAAACTCACACATGTACCAAGAATATTTATTACACCATGCACCAAAGATGTTCCTCATACATATACCAATGCCTCAACAAGATACCAAAGACATGACTATCAAATCATCAACATACAACCAAGATGTACCTCAAGTATAAACCATGTGCCAAATCCAATATATCCAAGATATGCACTAGCAATATACATCAACAAATATACCTCAACCATCATGTACCATACATCCAAGATGAGCCTCAAGGCATATACCAAAGCTGACAAATACATGCCTCAAGCATGTTCCACAATATCACCAAGATGCAACCTCAAAACACATAGAATAGCATATCTTTACATCTGTAACTGACCAAGTTCCTCTAATCCTGATACACAAACCAGTAGATTTACCTCAGTCCTCAGCAACCTAGCACTAGCATCTCTTCCCTCTTTTGTCTTGTCCTTGCGAGGCTAAGACTGTTGTCTAGCAGGACCTCATGTGACGATCCTTAGACAACCCACGGGGGTGCCTCATGTGACACCCTCAAGATGACCCGCGCGGGACTACTTAATTAGGGATATGGAAAAAAACCTATCTCTCTGCAACTTTGAATCTTTCAGTCTTCCTTCTCACTTTATTTTTTGCCTCATACTCAACCTCAGATTCGCCAATAGACCAAAATATTCTCATAATATAGATATTCAATGAATGTGTGTGTGTCCTTATGAGAGAATCCTTGAGGTGTATTTATACTTTTTCCAAGTAACTTCTATCCTTAATCTTAGATCTTCTTGAAATTTCTTGTTGAAACCATTTTACCCTTTCATTAATGACTTGTAACCAATTAGGGGCTTCTTAACCATTCTTCGGGTCTTCTAACTTCACAAGGAAATGACTCTTCAACCATGAGGAACCACATGGCATACCGCCTATCACTGGAAATGACATGATGAGGACTATCCATCCATGATTGAGTTACCTACATTTACATTGTCCTTCATGTCCTTATTCCTTAATCAAATTTGGGTTCCATAACCACACCTTCAGGGCTTCATGTAGGCTTCATCAAATGCACCCATCACATATGTTGACATCAATGACAACTAACTCACCATAAATCTCGATCACAACTCTGGGGTATCTCAAATGCTCCAAGGGTTGACATCAATGACAACCAATTGTCCAACAATCTCCCCCTTTGACATTGATGGCAACAACAACATTGATGGAAACACTCATACTCCAATACTCATGCTCCCCTTGCGATCATTGCTCCTCATCAATGTTTCTCTTGATGGTTCTCTCCCCCTTTTACATCAATGGCAAAGGGTATCTCTCCCTGGGGCTACTCCCCCTATCTTCATGTGTCTGTTCTTTCACACATTTATTTCCTCGTGTTTCTTTCCAAGTTTCTTGTCTCTTTTGATATCAATACCAAAGAATGAATCCTCCCGAAAGTATAACTTTTCTGAACAATGTTTCTCCGACTTCATGCGCTTGACTCTTTCTCTTCTGATCTTTCTCTTTCTCTCCCTTTGACATCATGGGAAAAAGGATAACTCCCCTTGTCAGTATGTCTCCCCCTTTCTGCATGCTTCTAATATTTATTTCCTGATATCTTTCTCTGACGATTTCTCTCTCCTTGACTTCTATACAAGATGTAGAATAATATGGGACTTCCTACATACTCTTCCTTTCATCTCTTTCAGTGCTTCTTGTCCATTGGTGCTTCCTCTTGTAATTCTGTGACATATATAAAAATCATTCAAAATTTATTGACTTCACATATTCATGGCATGTTATATTCATTTTTTAGACATCAATGACCATATTGTTCAACAATGTCCCTGTAATGATATAGCTTCTGCTGAAGGTTTTTCTTCCCCTATTATGTTATGCCTTTCACTAATTTTCTTCTTGTGACCAACCAATTCCACTTATTCAGTGATTCCACTAATTCCAATTGTAAATATGCTTTGTCATATATCTATCTAGACCTGCCAATGATCTCATAAATCCATCTATGTCCATATGTCATAAGTTTTCCATAACTCTAGAACTCAACTCTCCACAATGTTGACTCATATGTCATTGTATTATCATGAAGTATTGTTTTAACTGGTCATCACATATTCATGTTTCTCAGACTGAATCAAATATATCCACTAATCTGCAATACATCCTTGAACCTGTAATGAATATATCCCTACCTGGAAAGTGTGTCAATGATATTCCTCTGATATCTGCATGGGAACATTGCTTCTCAATCAATCAATCTATCATTTTGTACTTCTATTATCTTACTTCTTTGAATCTATCTCTGCAAACACTTCAAACTTCTCTAAGGATGGTTCTCTGATCTGTAGTAGCTACTGCACCGACTCCCCTTGTTCAATATTTATATTTACTAGGATTGTCCAAGTTGTATGGATTAGAACAATGGGGAATTCCTCCCTAATGCGAAGTAATATTCCTCTTCATCTGTAGAATCATTATCTCTTTGAACTTTAACTTCTTCATTTTTTCCCATGGATTCATTATGATCTTGCACTACAATTCTTGAGAGTACAATTTCTTGGGATTGTTCTTTATTCACTTGCTCGTCTTTTCTTAATACTGCAAATCCTGCAATCTCTGGGACCTATTCTTTATTCACCTGCTCTTCTTGTCTTTAGTTTCTTCTCCAAACCTTCGTGTATCTGACATCGATGTTCTCTTTCATGGTGGGATCTATCACACTTCTACAATTCCAAACTATGTGACCATAATTGCAGCATTTGTAACACTTAATGTTGTGGGGAGCCACATAGGTCTTTATTGTTTGAACATTTCTTCCATATGCTCTGCAATCTACAACCTTATATCCAAATTTAGTGCAAATAAAACAATTACCATAAAATAAATTTACATACCTGGGAGTGAATGATCGTCTTTGTGGTGTAGTCCTTCTGAATTCCTACCTTGGTTGATCACGATCTTCTCTTCTATTGATTCCTACATCATGATTGAAGCTTCTTTGTTGCTTGAATGTGGAAGGTCTTGTTGAAGATTTATCTCTATTATACTCATTCTTCTTTGATTCTTGTTGACCATGATTCCTTGCTTTGAGTACTTCTGCATAACTCTTTTCTTCATTTTTCCTTTCTAGCAACCTGGAGTGCTTCTCTTCAACTTTCTTTACTAATGATGTGAACGTTTCTCTCTCTTCAATGTTCTTGTTGAGTTTGACTATTTTAACTCTCAATGTGACAAATTCTTCTTCAGTGAGATCGGAAGAGCGTCGTGTAGGGA
>CBVK0101076089.1:0-10045 GCA_900067695.1 Picea abies
TATCCAAGACAAAACTTCTCATACCCTCTAATCCTATTTATACTAAATATGTGTATCCAAAAGAAGAATCTAGAGGAAGATCCTTCTAGAAGCATAATCTTTGATTAGGTCTTCTTACATTTGACTTATTCTTCTTTATTGCTAGGCCTTATTAATATTGACCTTTATTACATGGAAATATATTATTCTACCCACTTGAAGGGTTAGGTCCCTAACAAAAAATAGGAAAAGTAAAATGGTAAATGAAAAATTGAAATAAAAATTGTAAATGGAAAATAGAAAATGAAAATGAATTAGGAAAATGAACGTGGAAATGAATTATGAAAATGATTAAGTGGTGGATATTATTAAAATTAACTAAGTGGATAATGAAAATGACAATGGGCTAAGTATGGAGAATAGTGAGGAAGGATAGTAGAGTGGAAAGAAAGAAAAATGGCTAAGTATAAAGTGTGGAGAGTGGAGAATGAGGAAAATGGGAAAACTGACTAAGTATGAGAAAATGTCATTATGCGGGTCGCAAAAGTGAGAGGGTCATTCTATAGAACATGGGATTGTGGGTTGCAGGATACGAGCATGGAAAAATGCAAGTGGGATAGTCATGTGTCCCACATCCACATTCTAAGAAAAATGGTTAATTATGGGGCAACAATATGTGGGAGAAAAATGACATATCTTGGGCACATGAGCTCTGTTTTAGATTCTGTAAAGTGATGAATGGAGATGAGACATATGGATATTTAGTGAGAATATAAACATAACCAATTTCATTCTTTTAGTATCTTTTTTTTTCTTAACTTGTGTTTCAAAGAGAAACCATCTCTGTAAGTTTTTCATGATGAAGGAATGGAGAGATGAATCTGATTGGAAACTTGTTGGGTCTTCATGGTCAACATTTGAATATTATTTATAACTTTCCATGTTCGAAAAATTTTTAGTCTCTATTTGAAAGAAAAATAGGCTCACATATTTACCTTAATCACTTAGTTTATGGGTGGTAGGAAAATACATCAACATGTATATTATAGGATGTATACTTTGTTGTACCATCAAGCCTAGTAACAAGAAGCAAGGTCTATACCATCCCTTACATGTACCCACTCGACCCTAGAAAAGTATTTCCATGGAGTTTGTGGGAGGTTTACCAAAAAACGGGAAGGGACATGACTATTTATTTGTGGTAGTTGATAGGTTCAACAAAATGTGTATTCTCCTGCCTTGTAAAAAGACCATCAAGGGATAGGAAACAAAAAAATTGTTCTTTGAACAAGTATCAGTGCACTTTAGGATACCAAGGAGCATCATCTTAGATAGGGACAATATATTTCTCAATGCCTTTTGGAAAACATTGTGGGAGAAGATGGACACTAAGCTCAAGAGGTATACAATGTTCCCACCATAGACATATGTCCAGATATAAACATCCGAATATACAACACTCTTATAATAGAGCAACCCACACTTCTAATGGTAAGTCACATTTTGAAACTTGCTTTGGATATTTTCCACCTTCACCCTTAGATGTTATATATGGAAAAAAAGGAGGAGTGAGGGAGGAACTCAGAGAAGATGCATCAAAAGTAGAAAAAAATGTTGAGAAGATCAAGTAGATCCATTTGAAAGTATAGGATACATTGAAGAAGCCACATGAAATGTAGAAGGCTAGACATGACCAACACATAACAAAGAGAAAATTTATAGTGGGAGACAAAGTATGGTTACATTTGAATGAAATACTACAGGGTCTTGGTAAGAAGATCAAGGCTATGTGTTATGTTCCTTTTTAGGTATTGGAAAAGGTGGGAGATAACGTCTATAGAATCAGTCTACCCCCATACATGCACATTTACTTTGTAGTGAATGTGGAGAATCTAAAACTTGATGAGCCCTCCATATTGAATCAAGAGGAGGAGTAGGTCCTACCTTCCATAGACGGTTTAGCACCAGATGCTCAGGAAGAGGACATAGTTTTAGAGAAGCAGTCCAGAAATAAAAGATAGGGCCAACATGATCTTTGGTAGGTTGGGTTGAAAGGACAATTTTCAGGCAAATAAAATTGGTACTCTAGGGATAAGGAAGAATTTTTTTTCCTCACCTCATTTAGTAAATCTTGTGGGGACCAAAATACTCCATAAATGGGGAGGTGTGATATAGATAGTATCATTATATTATTTTTCATCTATCTCAATGCTTTTAAAGTGGAAAAATTGGAGGAATAAGCTTGCAAGGTCATTTTAATGGTAGGTCCTAATTTGGAAAATTGGGGTTTGAAACCTTCTGGAGCCATTTAGAGGCATCAAATTCCATTTTTTGGAGTCAAAACTTTCCTAACAATAGATTCGACCTCGTGATTCTATTCTACACATTGATACCTTTTCAACGACTCAAACATCATGTCAATTGAAGCTCGTATGCAAAAGTTATGCCTCCCACAAGTTGACCTATCATGTTAACCACCATGGAAGGAGATGATGCCATGCCAACCTCGTTACTCATGCACATGGGGATATCCATGTATGGACTTTAAAGAGGATTTTATAAGGTCCAAAACCTTATCACAATTGAGGGTTGAGGAAGTCAAAACCCTATCCCTAGATGGCTATCAGGTTATGTTAAATACCAGGCCGCCAAGAGGAGAGGGGGATCCATTCTTTTGTAGTGTATCTTGTTTCATAGATGCGAAAAACATTTAAGAGTGGTATTTTGTGAGTAGAACAAATGAGGAGATATTATGTAGCATACATATAAGCCACAATGTCAAAGGAAACTCCACAGAGAGTGCCTCTTTCTTTGTAGTTTCATTTGAAGAAAAGATAGTAGAGCAACCTCACCTTCTAGTTGTGTTTTCCCGTGTATTGAGTTTCCATGTTTATAATTCTGTTTATTTGTGGATGGTGTGTGAATGTTTATTTATGTTTTTTACTTTTCATATTTCATCTGTTGCATACATTTTAAGAAGAAAAACAATAATTACAGAATATGAGATCTAAAGGAAAACAACTTTCACAGTAAATATTTTAGTATTTTATTAGATCTCTTGTGACAAACTCTCCAATAAAATATCCATGACAATTTACAGAAAGACTAATTTAAACCTATGTTTGAAAGGTCTTAGATCAAAATTATTTAAAATTTAATGAAATTGGTGTTACTTGTTGTTCAAAACATATATATATAATTTCTAGCTCATAAGATTTGAACCTTGGCATAAGTGTTGTCCATTCTTCACTATTGATAATGTGTTGTTTGTGAAACCACGCACACACCCATTTGTGTCAAACCCATTGCTATTTAGACTATTGTGACCTATGATGAGAATCCCAAACAAATTCCCCTTCAAACTTCCATTCACATATATTTTGTCCCAAGCCTCTTTGTTAGCATGAATTCCCCATTCAAACTTCCTTTCACATATATAATTTAATCAATTCCTTACTTTATTGACAACACATAATAAAGTTCAATTTTGACTTGTGTGTGAATGAATTTTTTATGGTTTTATTGATTTTTAATTTGGAAATTTTCTTGGCATAGTTGGTTGATATATATCAGTTGGAATTATTGGAATTATATATATATATATCCTAAAGTTTTAGAGAAGGGAATCCCTTGAATGTGATTTTGTTTCATGAAATGATATGTATGAACAACCTATTTGCATAGCAAACTAGTTTGACCTTAGACACTTGTTATTTGTATTATTTAATAATTACAATTTATGTCAATATTATATTTGATTTATGTAACTTTGCATTTGATTAGTCATAGTGATTTTTAATTGAAATGTCATAGTGATTTTTAATTGAAATGTATTACTAGGGCTTCACCTTATTATTAAGGTTTGAGTGACAATAAAAATATATCATTTTTTTTTTTCAAACCACATAGTGATTACATTAATTTAGTTTTTCTATTTAATTACAATTGTAAAGAAAATTTATATAGTATTGGATACTTATCATTTTTTTTTTGGTGATGGTTGAAAAAAAAAAGTAACAAAATGTAAAACGTTTAGAATTGTTCCAAGTTAATGTGGATGTGTATGTTTAGAATTAACCATACTTGAAATTCCTATCAATTTGTTTAGTTTACAACACCTTCCACCCATTCAACGAGCCACCATCAAATTAGCACAATGAAAACCCATAATTGAGAGGTCCCACGACATAAAACTCAATCAAATGTAATATAGTTATAGTTTAGTAATTGGAGTGGATGAATTTTGAAGTTAGATGAAACCAACGAACAAAATCAGACTGAGCAATTGTTCAGATGAATCAAATTTTTGAATTTCCGAGCAATTTTTCAAACAAATCGAATTTTTGAATTTCTGAGAAATTATTTAGATGAATCAAAATTTTGAATTTTCATACTAAATGGATCGATTTGGCTGAATTTGGAAACTAATAGACCATGGATGTAACAGCCATGGCATAGCTTCATGGGCTACCCATGGCATGTATCTATGGTTGTGATTCAAAGAAAACCAAGGCAACTTGCAAAATATGCTATAGCGATAGGCCATGGCATCCATGGCCAGTGATTAAGTTCTCTAAGGCACTACACAATAGAGTTGATCAATGAGAAGGTTTTCCTCGATAGTAATGGGAAATTTTGATGATTACCTAATAAAAAGGAAACACTAGGAATTAAGGAAATTAATGATGGAGAAGGAGCTCCAAAGAATTTTGAACCTTTGATTTTCATTGGTGTTCCAAGGTACCCAAATTCATTTCCAACTAGATGTCTATAGATCAATCACATCCCATTTTAGGGTCAATTTTTTTTATATGCATATGAGCATGTGAAATTTTTTGAGTCACTAATGGAGGACATGAAAGATGACCATGAATACACAATCATGAAGTTTTTGTTGTCTATATATTTGAAAGATAAGTAATTTTTGAGTCACTAATGGAGGACATGAAATATGACCATGAATACACAATCATGAAGTTTTTTTTATCTATATATTTGAAAGATAAGTATTGATGTAGTATAATAGCCTAGAAAAATGTGTCTTAAGAGATTTGCATGAATTAGAAAATGAACAACTTAAGGCCCTTTTTAGTATCTCAATGAAATAAGTACATGAAAGGGGATAACTAGTCCAAAATTTTATTGAAGCAACCTTTTACCATTACATCTCTCTAGAATTGGTCAGACAACAATTTTTCCAATAATAGAGAAAGTGAAATTGCAAATCTAGCAGGCACATTGCAATAGGAGGTGGTGTGGACAACACTATTTTCATTGTCCAATTTCACCCTTACTAACTAGATAGTATATTGATCCAATTATCTTGGATGGAATTCATTTATAGAAGTTCATATTTGAAAAGACAACAATTATCATTATGCTTATGTGAAGTTGTGTGGTCCAAAGCCACACCTCTACTTTTTGGTAATAAGATATTTAAAAGGCAAGCCTACATTTGGATACAAATCAATATCTCCCTATTTTGGGGCATAATCAAATATGAAGGTAGATGCCATAATTCTAGTTATATGCTTGGATGGATTCATTGGAAGTATCATTACACATGCATTACATTTATACCCACACCCAATTCATGTTTAGGATAGGTAGGAGCATGTTAAATTAATTTCATTAATTTCATTGATAGTACGCTTATTAGTGTGTTTCAAATAAGTGTTGGAAACACAAGCTAGAAATCCATTTGAAGAGCAACATATTAGTTAGCTAATAATTTTCGAAAGGAAAATAAAAATTCTCTTGATGATGATATTCCATGTACAAATTTAGATGGACATAGAAGTTAAAGGAAAAATCAACATCTTGAAAAAGGATCATATCTTGTTGAAACATTTTTCATGAAGATTTAGATAGTAGTTACATGGGTTGTTCCAGGTCTACCTAAAAGAATATTTTGGAGTTCGTAGCATCCCATAAGGGGAATGTTTCCCCCGCATGGAGCCAACTATTATCCCTTGAAAAATGATGTCTAATATTTGAGGGGATATTATTAAAAAATATTGACGATGATGTCAAAGGAGTGATTCATAAACCTCATTGGAGATTTCTTACAATTGCGCCTATTATTTTTTCCTTAGGAAGTTGTTTTATACTAATAGCATCATTGATTGAATCCTTCCAAGTCATGACTAGATTAGAAAAATGTCCTTTTATTTAAGAAAATATCAACTTGATTTCCTTCATATACATGGGGTTTTGTGGGATTACCCCTTTGGGGAAGTCCCATATAAAGGCATGACTACACCTATCCTTTAGAGTTGTGAATTTTAAGGGATCACCTTTCAACCTTTTGCGAAAAGACTCGTAGAGGGTGTGACAACACTACATCAACATGACATTATAGTGAAGGGGGTGTTGAGGAGGTTGCCTCACTCCAAGTTAAAATACTCCATGGAATCCCCAATGAGTACATTATATCCGCAAACTTCAATGCCAATGAATGTTTGGGCTCATCTTATACTCATCTTGGGGATACTCCATGTGAAGACTTAGATAGGTAGACTAACAGGATTGAAGGATGACATGGTATTATTCCACATGGAGGAAAAGGAGAAAAGTTCACATGCGATAATGACAAGGAATGGGTATGAAAAAAAAAATCATGCTTCACAAGTGAGAGAGAAGGATGGCATAGCATGGGTGTATTACTCAAACACAAATTCAATTTATTTCAATATAAATCTTATAGTCTCAATTTTCACTATCCATGTGGTATAAATTTCTAAGTGGCATAACCCAATCAAATTTCAACATTTTAATATGATATAAATTGTACTTTAATGTGTACCCCAAAAATTGTCATAAATCATATTTTAATATGAGAAAAATTGTCTCAAATGTGTACCCAAAAGATACTGAAGATCCTACATATCCATAAACTTGAATGCATATAATTTTGTGTAAGGAAGTTTGTTGTATATACCATATTGCAAGGCTAAATAAAGTTCCACAATACTTGTGTGTGTGGTACACTGAATGAGCATAATGCGACTAATACTACATCAATAGTGGAAAATGTCATTGATGCATTTGAAAGTATTGAAGGTCTACTATCCGATTTTAGAAATTGCACACATGATATAATTAGATATAGAAAAAAATCATACAATAATCTCTATGTGTGTGTGTGTGGAATTGTCATGTCTAGTGGCCTCCATCGTCCCATAACAACTCGAACGCATATGCGAGTCACATTAACTAGGATGGGAATGCCTAGTGTGTCCATGTGGCCTCTCTTAGACAAACTCTATGGCCCATGGCCTAAAGTCCCAACCCCTCCTCAAACATCACTTGAAGATCCCTCTTAGTGGGATAATTCTATGAATGTGCTATGTTGGACTAGGCTATGGATCAAGGTGGAAATGGATGACTGGGTCTGGGTAATTTTTATTTGATATGGGAAAATGTCGGAAAATAGGTTTAGGCATCCACCTAGGAGTACAAGTACCTAGCAATGGGTCATGTCTGGAATTTTGACAATCCTATGTAGACCCATGATCCACCCCTTGGAATTCACTAATGTCAAAGTAGTTGACATGGTGACCTAACATAAACTTAACCCATAATTTCCTAAGGAAATACAAAGGGACCTCCCTATTATTGTAGGGAGGTTTTTTAAAAAGTTCCATGAACCATCTATCCATCTAGTTGTCTACAAAAGGTTGTAATGTGAAATAGTCCAGGGAAAAGGCGTAGATTTATGACTGGAGGTTGTGTTCTAGTTCTAGGGTCAATAAACAATGTCATCAAATATTGCTTTGAAATGTTGAGTTCTTTGAATTGGTTTCTATCTAAACCCATCCTATAATAGTCAAACATTTTATCCCTATAATTAGAAATATGTGATAGTTGTACTTGGGTATTGGCATTCGAAATAACAATGGTATCTAGTGATGTGGCTAGTGAAATTCATGAGGGCTCTCTGGTATTTCTTAACTTTTGTATAAGGGTTCTTAATGACCTCAACTCTACATCAATTTCAAAGTTTTCATTTACTGGTTCTAGGTTAGTGTTTGGTTTTCCTTCAAGTAGTGATGGTGGGTTTGGGTTTTCTCCATGTGTAGGCTCCATGTTATTTAAATAAGTTACATTTAAAGAGGGGAAAACATATATATTTTTTTTTTTTTATAATTTAAAAAAATTATGAAATAAAAAAACAATAAGGTTTAAAAACTTACCGGGGGCCAATCAAACACCATGCTAGTAGACTCCTAAAATGCCTCCTCAAGTTCTCTTGAGATTTATCCTCAATTTTCTCAAGGAAGGGTGAAATGTGTTGCACATTCTATTAGGTAACAATGCACCAAATGCAACCTATTTTCCAAATAAAATATAACAAGATAGCATGTGCACTTAGAAGTGCACATGCACATGTTCTTAAGAACATGCATGCTTTCTTGAAATTAATGATTTGGTAGCCTTTATAGAAGTTCAAGGAACATTGAGGTTCCAACCTCATGAATGCATGCACAATGAGTGTGTTTGTGTGTGCACACGTTCCATCACACCCCATTTCCACTTTTTCAACCATCATCTTCACACAAGCACCCTTAAACCATTTTCTCCTAGTAAAAAATGGTACACTACAAATGTTAACAATTTCTCCCAGTAAAAAATTACACTCAGAGTAGATTCAAACAAATTTTTAACGTTAAAAAAGAATTACATAGATGAACGACTTTTGAAGCATAATGTTTAGTCTTAAAATTACAATATTGTGAAAATGACGGTGTAAAATTTCAATCAATGATACACACACAAACACACACACACATAAAAGGTGATTATTGTATTATATAATATGAAAACAAATATTAATATAATTATATTAAAATTCTATCTTCATGAACTACCAACAAGTCAATTGAATTATAATAAATTTTACCGTCTTTTAAAAAACTTGAAATAATAATTTGAACAATCTAATCGACACCAGAAGTTGCTTCTATGATATTCCCACTCAATGTAAAAAATGAATGCAAAATTTGACTCAATGTTAATGCTATAGTAAAGGCTTCATCATAGTCATTGATAAACAAATTCGACCCAAGCATTTTTTTAAACAAAACAAAATTTATAATAAATCAAAAGGGATATAGTTGAGGCTTGCAACAAATTACATAGTGTTAGTTCCTATTGTCTTCTACACACACACACACACACACACACACACACACATTTAAATTACTACAAAAATACTCCAACAGATTACAAAATAGATATCCTTGGTTAGCCAAGTGTCCTACTTCACAAAAATTCCTAAAAGACATATAATATTGAAATACATAAAATTAACGATAATCTTGAGAATACACTCTTCTTCCTTCCCCTCTTTGGTCTGGGAGGATATTTGTATCTCTATCTCCACTGGGTCTCTTAGCTAATGGGTTGTCTCTTCCTCATTATCTTTGGCCTGGATTGAATTCTCAAATTCCCTGTTGTTGGAGTCCATTGATAAGGAAACCTTGCATATATTGAGTGCTAGGTTTTGGAGCATGTTGCACTCTACTTAAAGGAAATCAATCATTTTCTTTTGATGCACTAAAATTCTCATAATGCTAACAAATTGGTTGATGCATGAGTTTTTGTTATCTATGAGTTTTGAAGACACCAATAATAAAGTGTTTTTGTTGACCTAAATGAGGTCTTCATGGCATCTCAAGACTCTTTTAAACCCTTGTACATCTCTATTCTCCATATTGGCCAAACTTGCACAATAGAGATAGTATAGATAGAAAAAATCAACACCAAAGTTATTATTCATATAAGCATATAGGACATTAGAAAAAATGTTATAGTTATTCAATTCTAGACTTGAAATATCAGTAAGACATTCATTGGGCCTAAGACATGGAGTCCCTTCTTGATAAACGAAGGACAATGAAAATTTCCAACTACTACGCTTGGGTTGGAAGCATGGGTTCTGATCCGGATTTGTAGGAATCAAGAGCAACATAGCAACAGATAATAACACACATAAATCATCGTAAGAACACAAATATATACACAAAACTCACATATTCATTAATGTACAAAATAATGATACATC
>CBVK0101076090.1:0-10045 GCA_900067695.1 Picea abies
TATGTTTCACTTGATTGTTTGAATTAATTAAGCAATTATAGTGACCAACACATTTGATCCCACCCACCAAGTGGATTTTCAAGGATTTTGGTTCTTCTTGGGACCTTTGGGACAATCGATTGGAAGATGCCCTGTTTCAAAACAAGATCTGCAACACAAGGAAACTCTCTCATAGTCTAGTTTCTTAGACCAAGAATAATTTTTACTAGTAAGAATAACTATGGCTGGGAATCCTTTACTGAAGTCCATTTCCATGTAAATAAGAGAAAACATGGAGATATTGTGCCTTGAAGTTTCACGACATGCAAAGTGGAATTTTCCCAACGTTGAACCAATGGCTTCAAGCGAAGGTAAACTCCATAAATGCAAGGGAATATTGGGAAGTCTCACCCAAACATGAGTTGAGGAGAGAATGTTAGTAGCTGGATTAAAATACAGAGTCCAGGGTTTCATGCACAAACCTGAGTTGCCCCAAAACCACAGACCCGAGTTGAGAATCAAATCACGATCTTCCTCAATGTCGAACTCAACAATGAAGAATCCTTTAGCACAAGGATGAATATAAGATTTCTCCTGAATGATAGGAATCCAGGTAGTCGAGATCCAACTATTGAGATCAACTAAATTTGGCCAAAAACCATTGAAACAACAGACCAAACTCACAGATCTGTAGCATTCTTTCTCCTCCTCGACATCTTGACCCATGGGAATGACAAGGGGAGGGGCTTCCTGAACCAGAAGAGACGAAGAAGAAGGAGTAGAGCTCCACTGAACAACCTCACAAAAAGAGGCCCTAGATTTCGATGCATAAACTGGCTTGGACATCGAAGGAACAACCTCGTTGCCTGGGGCACCTGCTGAGATGGACGCAACCACAAACATTGGAGGTGAAGGAGGCGGGAGGAAAGCCCTGCAATCATAGAGGCTGCAAGAGTCCATGGTTAAAACTTAGCCACTGCGCACCAGAGAAGCGACACCTTCGCGGTCATCTTGTCGATACTTACCTTAGAATTCACCTTATAATCTTATAGAATGTTTCATAAACCTTAAAAAAAATTGTACCTATAACTATAACTAGTTATTTTAGGAGGAGTTCTTTATTCTTCTTTAAGTATTTCAACTTGTTCAATTTTATTTAATAAGACTTCCTAAATGTCCTCTAATTGTTCACACAAATCAATTATCTCCAAAATGATGTTAAACAACTAATAAATACATTAGCTTGATTAATTAAGTCTCAATTTAAATTATGATGAATTTTATTAAAAAAAGTCATAAATAAAATAAAATATTAAATTTAAACATGCTTATCAACTTACATAAGCATAAAAGCTTTTCAGCTAAGATTATATAGAATATTATTTCTTGTCTAATCTATTTTTTTTTCTATTTTCACCATGATGTTTATGCATAACAACACTTTGAACAACCGCATAAAAAAATATGTTTTATACAAACATTCAATCCAAAACATCCTCAAAACACTATCTTGTAGAACTAGGAATTCATACATTCAAATCCAAAACATCCTGAAAACACTAGCTAGTAGAACTAGGAATTCATTGGCATATTAATTTTGACCCCTTGGGTCACCATGGGATCTTTTAGAATTCCTTAGTACTAACCACGATTTTAGATAAAGGAAAAGGACAATAAAACATTACTCAATTTTAGATAAGTTCTTCTCCTCACTTGTTTGATATTTTTAAAAAAAATTTATTTAAAAAAAAAAAAATTTATAAATTAAAAATTATTATAATAATAAATTATATAAATATAATTTTTTTAATTAATATATTATTTTTCAAATGTTTTTAAAATATAATATTATTTTATATTATTTTCAAAATAACAATTAAGAAAATTAAAATAAAATACATTTAAAAATAATATTATATATAACCAAATCCCAATTTTATTTATTCTTATATCGAATTATTTAAAAAATATACATCTTTCATCCAATAAAAAATAACAATTTTCATACATTGATTTTAAAGTAAGTTTCATCTTGATATTTTCAAGATCATACATAAATATCATAATAATGATAATCAACATCATATGAAAGCACATCAACTGATACATATTATTATTTGATTAAAATTTTATAATTAGAGTCAATAAAATACAGATAGTGAGTGTACAGGATGAAAACTGTGTTACCAAGACATTTTTAATTCTTAGAGATTATTATGTCATTGCAAACATTGATAAATCCGTGCAAATAGTAATAAGAATAAAGTGAAGATTAGATTTGTATCATAGTTTAGACAAAGCTTTGGTATACCTGTATTCTCTTGGTTTCTCTCCATTCTTCTGGTTTCTCTCTTCACTTGCTTTCTTTTAAAAGTGCTTGAAAGACATTTTAAAATGATATGTTTGAGATGTATTTGTTCATGCATATTATTCAATTATAATATTGTATAATATAATATTATGTTTACTGTGAATTAAATTTATCTTGAGTGATATGTTGAATTCTTTTTCTTAAAAAAATAAAACATTATATTTATTATATTATTTATGAAATACAATATTGTTTATATATATCATAATTAATTTAAAAATGTTATTATATATCTTTAAAAAATACAAATACAAATAAAAATTTTATAAATTTTTTCCTTTGATATCCTTATGTTCTTGATTTGAGAATTATGATCCAAACACTTTTAATATAAATATGTGTTTAAGAAACTAATATAACATATTAACTTTTTCATCATCTTAATTCTTACTTGGATAAAAACAAATCTTTTAAGTTTTGCACAGTTTCTTTTTTATGAGGCTTAAGTTTAAAAAGTAATCAAGACCATCACTCAAAAAAAACCTTTGTAAGTGGTATGAAAATATACTTAAAAAAAACCACTTTTAATATAAATATGTGTTTAAGAAACTAATATAACATACTAACTCTTTCATCTTAAATCCTACTTGGATAAAAACAAATCTTTTAAGTTTTGCACAGTTTCAAAACCTTTTTTATGAGGCTTAAGTTTAAAAAGTAATAAGACCATCACCCAAAAAAACCATTGTAAATGGTATGAAAATGTACTCAAAGAAAAACCAGAAATTTCTTTTCAGTTTTGCAGAGTTTCAAAACCTTTTTTTATGAGGATTATGATTGAAAAGTAAACAAGACCATCACCCAAAAAACCTTTGTAAGTGGTATGAAAATGTACTAAGGAAAAACCAGAAATGTGTGAGAAGTTCAAGGAACTCCATCTACATAGGACAATAAATTTGGTTTTTTTTTTTTTTTTAAGTAAAGTGAAAATCTTTCCTTCAACTCCATCTACATAGGACAATAAATTTGGTTTTTTTTTTTTTTTTTAAGTAAAGTGAAAATCTTTCCTTCATTTGGAAAAAATAATTAGTAGGTTGTTTTTGGGTATGGTAATTGTTTGATGTGAATGAACTAAATCATAGTAAAATTAAAATAGAAAGAAGTCTTTTGTGAAGAAGGTTTTTCCATCCACATAGAACAATAAATTTGTTTTTTTTGTAAAGTGAAAATCTCTCCTTCATTTGGAAAAATAATTAGTAAGTTGTTTTTTAGTATGGTATTTGTTTGATGTGAATGAGCTAAATCATAGTAAAACTAAAATAGAAAGAAGTTTTTTGTGAAGATTTTTTTTTTTTTGAAAGTTTTAATGTGGGAAAACATCAATCTTAAGGTTCTCAAACCTTTTGAAATATAATAACAAGATTTAGGTATAAATACTATTTGGTATATTAAAAATAGTAATGAAAAATTTTAGGACTAAAAAAAAAGTAAACATAAAAAAACATGTATTTTTTTAATTTAAAAAAAAATTAAAAAATTAAATTTATACATAAATCTTTCAAAATTTTAAAGTGATATTCATTCTTCATTGTAAACAACTTAAAAAGTATATCAAATTTGAAACATGATATATCATATAATAATGTGACATATATAGGATGTCAACACATCAATGTTTAACACAAATGAAACAAACATAATATCAAATAGATATATTTTAAATCATATTTTAAAAGTGGATGGCCATGGCCTCATTGTATGTATTTTATAAGGTTGAATATGTAAGTGTGTAGTTTCAAACAAAAGAGTTAAAATAGTAGGAAGCACTTAATAATCAATGTTCATTCCAAATATTAAGGAAGGATATCTATTTTAAATCATATATTAAAAGTGGATGGCCATGGCCTCATTATATGTATTTTGTAAGGTTGAATAGTTAAGTGTGTGACTTCAAACCAAAAAATTCAAATAGTATGAAGCACTTAATAATCAATGTTCATTCAAAATATTAAGGAAGGATATCTATTTTAAATCATATCTTAAAAGTGGATGGCCATGGTCTCATTGTATGTATTTTGTAAGGTTGAATAGGTAACTGCGTGGCTTGAAACAAAAGAGTTCAAATAGTAGGAATCACTTAATAATTAATGTTCATTCAAACTATTAAGGAAGGATAGTCACAAATCTTTTTGAAATGATTCATGTGTCCAGTCTTTACTTTGTGGTGCTGTGCAAAACCTTTCTAACTTATGCCATTTCAGTTGCTATTGTATCTTAGTCTAACTTATTCCATTTCAGTTTCTATTGTATCTTAGTCAATTGAAACTACATATATTAGTTCATTTTATTTATATGAAAGAGGATATAGGTTTAAATTTCATTAATGGGAGTGGCTTGGGATGGACTTATCATTATTTATGTTAATATTCTAGTTCCACATTTATATTAACAATTAATGAATAATTAAATTGTTAACTATTGAACTACAACTTAAGTATTAGTTATTCTATTTAAAGTTCTACTTTTATGTTATTAAATTTAAAATTTTATTAATGTGGCAATTGTGTTGTGATGATAAAGGTGTTGATAATATGAGTTTATCATTAGTTATGTTACTATTCTATTTCCACTTTTATATTAACAATTAATGAATAATCAGATTGTTAATAGTTAAACTATAAATTAAACATTAGTTATTCTAGTTAAAGTTCCATTTTATGTGAACAATTAAATTTTAATGAACAATGCTGAATTGTTAAAAATTAAATTATCACATGAGAAATTATTTTTTTATGAACAATGTTGAGTTATTAACAATTAAATTAAAATGATCACATGAGTATACAATATGATGGTTTCTTAAATTTAAAAATTTAAATATATTCTAACACATAGTAAAATTTCCTCCATCTTCCCCTATATCGGGTGGTCAGGAAGCAACCGACCTTGGGGCTCCCACCCAAGCCAAGATGCCACATGTCAGCTTTTACGACCACCAATGACACGTCTCTCTCGCACTTGGCCTCTGCATGATGCACCATTTAAGAAGAGATACTCTGGCTCGTATGTCTCCACCTCCAAATAGTCTGCTTTGCTCCATGCCTTCTAGATGACCTCCTCAGGCACGTCGACATGTTCCTAGTCAAATCTCCCTCCGTATCAGTCACCTCAGCCTCATAATGGCCTCAACCATAACTCCTCTATATGGCCTTAACTTTAGGTCGATTACCACTCTCCTTGAAATGATCTCTCACATGATGGTTACTGCAGTTATTTCATACCGCCTCTAGGTCTTGTTCGACCACTTTTCTCTCTCTCTTCACCTTCACTCTCCCCAGGGTCAGTTTGTCTACACCCATTCTCTTCACGAGCCCCTCTGCCCTCCCGATTACCCCCTCTTTGCAGATCCCATGGCTCATGGAGGTCGCTCCTATCATGGACGTGGAAGCTCCTCTGAGTCAAGGGGTCAATCCGGATCCCGTCTTATAGCATTGGCCTGAAACTCTGCCGACTCATACCAGGCACACACGCCCTCTAAAATCCAGGCTGAAATAAACTTAGTGGTAGCAGATGTTCAAGTCTTACGACATTTTGTCATGGATGAGGAGGTTCAAGCCGACACTAGATCCTAGGTTCTAGACACCGAGGGTATTTTCTCCCGCGAATCCCATTATTTGCGAACCATAGAACTTTATTGGCGAATGAAATTGTTCTTGGGACGAGCCCTTGCACACAAAATGGATGATAATGAAGAGATAATGCTCCAGATGGACGAGATGCAAGCGCATATTCGACTCCTAGACCACAAGATGAACCTGTTGGCAAGGAAAATCGCCGACATCGACCTTGAACCTGTCGCAACACCACCTACCCAGGTGCAATAGGAGGCTGGGCCGTCCAATACTTAGTTTTTTTTCTATGAAAAGTTTCTTTTTGTATATCATAACGCAAATTGTAGATCATGGACTTTGGGTCATATCCAACAATTATATAGCTAGGCATATAATTAGACCCAGTTTAAGTCGTTTTCAGGGTTCTCGGTTCTAGATATAGCTACTTTGAGTCCTCTAGATTTACAAGACAGCTTTCATGCAAAACATTAGACAAACTATTGCACTACTGCTGCTGGTCTAGTTTCCCTAGTAACATGCCAAAAAGAAGTTTTTTTGTAATCTTTTTAATGAGAATATAACTAGTTCCGGATTATTTAAAAAACAAAACATTTCCTCCATCTCTAAAAGTTTGAAATTTAAATATATTTAAGTATTTAATTAATATAATAACAATTTCCATTTTTGCAAAAAATTTGAAATTTCCAGTTTGTCTTAAACCTGGTTCATAACAATATATTAAAGCAAAACCCTAGCCACAGAATATCGGTTTCATTAAAGCAACTCTACCCACAGAATACCGGTTTCATTAATGCAAAACCCTACCCACAGAATATCGGTTCGTACTTCAAATGCAATACAAACATTTTGATGTTTAGAGGTAGTAATATAAACCACATTGACATCATTATCAAGAGTACCTCACAGTGGACACTGGAAATGAATTTCTGTGGAATTTGAATGGTGCTTCAGGTGATAACATCGTTGCCAAAGACAACAAATCCACTACCAGAGGGAGTGGAGGCCATTTAAACCAGAATGGAAAACGAGAGCTGTAAATGCCACAAAGAGCGGGCAAGAACTCTTGAGAAAACGAATGCAGAAAATAGCTCAATCCCCAAAATATCCTTCAGTTATCTCTTTGGGTGTTCGTTGAGCAGAGTAATTTCATTGTGAGCTTGGTTTCAGTGAATGGCCTTGGAGTTGCCACAGTGAGGCATAAAATATCTACTTCCGTACACGATACAAAAGATGCCTAGAAAGCACCTACATGTTGCAAAAGTCGATGCCCAGAAAGCAGCTGTATATTGCACAGTGTTCCATTATTTGATCGTACACTCCACTTTATCGTTTAAATGGAAATGTACAAGTCTGTCAAGATTCAATAAATAATATATGAAGATTAGATTAACAATTCAGATTCAACACAGGCTTATGCAGCTCACATGCGAAGGTGTACCTTGTATTAAAATAGAAGAGACTTCGGATTCTACATTACATTTTTTATTAGGGTTTTGCAGTAAGATTAATCCCATCAGTTCTACAGTTTTGGAAACGTAACCAGAGAGTCGACAATGCACGGGACACGTCTCGTTTATTATGGAAAGAACTCCAGCTTTGCATAGAAATATATACCACTGTCACTTCCGTTTTGAATTGTGCGTCTGCCAGATTATCGCGCTGTAAAGCTCTCGCCTGCTAGGAAGGGAGGGATAGCCGCTGCACACTGGACACTCCCTACAACGCTAATGCCGCAGCACAGGACATGGATCAGAGTGGGACCCTTCCTTTAACATTGCAACTTGTTATCCTTCCTTCCACAAATGAAATGGAGATGTGATTCTTTAGCATTATCCTTTTAATCTGGAGTAACTTAATTCCTGTACTTTTTTTTTCCAGATTTGATGGAATTTGGTTCAAAGCCATATTTTCACATTCATGAATTGAAATTTCATATATCAAGTGTTGGGTAATTTAAAAAAAAAAAAAATCCATTCTAGCAGTACTTTCTGAAATCTCATAACGCCTTGCCGTCCTACTTTCCTCTCATTCCATCGGTGTGAATTCTCGTAAGACTTTGCATTTTCTGACACGGGCAACGAATCTGAAAGGGCATTGGACCGATATACACATTAACTTCTGGCTCCAAGCAGACTTGGGATTCGTGACATCGTGGAAATCATAGCAATTTTGTTAGTGCTCGTCCTCCTGCCAGCAGCAGGATATATAGAGACCCCTTGATCAGAGTATCATGCGTATTCAATTCTCAATCTGATCATCATGTTGGGCTTGGTTTCATCTTTGGGCTTTGCTTGGATGGGAGAGCAGAGCATTTTATGTAGCCAAGGATGACTTGCCAACATCCCTGCTGCGTTCGTGTCACGCAGGGAAGTGGGCCGGTTGTCTTTGGCTACATATCTTGCTCCGCTTCCCATGCGAGATCTGAGATCAAACGTACTTCTTTCAACGATTCTTGCTCACTCCATTGTCTCGTTTAATTCGAGGTATCAACGCAAACTTTCTGTAATTTCGCTGACTGATAAATATTATCCTCTACTCTCTGTGTAGCTAACCATGAAGACGCAGCACTAAAGGTGAGAACGAGAGGAGAATAATTAGGATTATTTCACTGCATAATTTTTCTGCAGATCCAGTCAGGAGCGAGAGGAGAATAATTAGGATTATTTCAGTGCTATATGCAAACATAACTTTGCTGCGTCATATCCAGGAACTTGCTGCATCCCGGATTCCCAATTTTGGAGCTTCATTGCACTGTTTCTTTTTTTTCCTGACCTAAAAAACTTAGAAGTCAAAACTCAACACTCTTACTTTGCTCAATGTTCCGCTAGTGGGCGGCATTCATCAGTCAGATAATATAAGAAGAAGAATTCTTTTACCCGGATCGGGGATGTATGTTCTCCCTATGTAAAAATATAAAATAGTTAATTATAAAAATTAAAAATCCTTAATTTTAAGGATTAGGTTAAGTGTTCATGATCTATGTAAAAATATAAAATAGTTAATTATAAAAATAAAAAAAAACAAAAAATCCTTAATTTTAAGGAGGATTAGGCTAAGTGTTCATTAGCTAAATGTAAGAATTATCTTAATGTGTTGGACTATCTTAAGTCTCGCAAATAAATTTTAGAACCAAAAAATAAGAGATTCATTTTAATTTTCAATCTTTCTATATTTAAAATATTAAATATTTTAAACAGATATATATAAATTTTAATTAAATAAAAATAAATAAAAATAAAAATATAAATAATAATAAAAATCATAGTATAAAAAGGTTAAAAAAACAAGCCCATCAAATTGGATTAGATTTTCAATAAATTAAATAAAAATTAAAAATATCAATAACAATGAAAATAAATCCACAATAACATAAAAGTACAATAAAAATAAGTTCACAATAACATAAAAAGTCACATTAGAAGAAGCTTTGAAAAAAAGTTAAAACAAGTACATCAAATTAGATTAGATTTTTAACAAATTAAAAATATGAATAACAAAGAATAACATAAAAACCACATTACAAGGAGTTTAAAAAAACAAGTCCATCAAATTGAATTAGATTTTCATTTATATAGCAATTTATCATAATTTTACTTATATTAGAACGAATATACTTTATTTTAATTTAAAAATGGTAAATCTTTTCCATAATTTTATATAATTTTTTTATTAAATACATTTTAATGTCATATTTTTTATATTTCTTACAAGTTGAATAGATTAGATGAAATGTTTTTAATAATATTAAATTTTGTATTTTTAAAAAATAAATTAATTATATTAAATAATATTTTAAATGTTTTAAGTTTTTTTTAAGAGATATTATTTGTTTAATTTAAAGGTTTTTCAATATACTGAATTCATTTATGTATTTAGAACAATAATTTAAATTATAAAAAATTAAAATTTTATCCAAATTTATATAATTAAATAAAAAATTAAAATATTTAAACAATTTTTAAATACAATTAAAAAAACTAAAATTAAAAATGATACATAGAACAATAATTTAAATTATAAAAAATTAAAATTTTATCCAAATTTATATAATTAAATAAAAAATTAAAATATTTAAACAATTTTTAAATACAATTAAAAAAACTAAAATTAAAAATGATACATA
>CBVK0101076091.1:0-10045 GCA_900067695.1 Picea abies
CGTTTCATCGTAGGGGTTTTACCACATTAAAACATCATTTTGGTGATATTTGATCTGGTTGTGTGAGTGGTTACTGAACATGTTCGTCGTCTATTGGAATACATGTGTTGCCAAACAGTTTCTGGGTGAATTCATAATGAAGCAATGTAGGAGGTGACCTTCCCTTCATTTGAGGGTTATGACGATGGATCAAATTGTGAAAGGAAGTGATCAATTTGTTCATGGGGGTGTGTAGTCTTAAGGAGTGTGACAGTTGGACTAGTCATTAAACTAGGTCACGACTTAGGTGAGAACAACAACATGACAAGTGGGTTAAGAGTACAAACCTACCACTAGGTTCTAAGCACAACACTTAGACATTGTGGAATATCACCTTCACGAAGTTCAGATGATGTCTGTAGTAGTGAGGAAAGCATGGAAATTTTCTTTAGCCTTGGTAGATGCAAATTTAAAGAGATCCGACAAACAAGACTTAGTTCATACATGAGAATGTGCATTCTGATGAGTTGCAAGTGATGGTTGGAATAGCCACCCAATTAGTGCACGGATGGGGAAATTCAATGTGCGGAGCCATGGGAGTGTTGGTTGAAGTATGGGCGTAGTAGAAAGATTATAAGAATTCAAAATTTGGACAAAATTTTGAAGTGAAGTGGGAAGTATTCAATTGTACATGGGAGTGAAAACAATAACAGTACCGAACAATTGTAAGGCCGCAACATCGCAACGAGATAGTGTCGTCTATTTGGGAAACATTCATCCTTGAATTTGGGTGAAGAGATCACATCAAATTGGGAAACAAAATGTGTGTAGTTAGGTGCAATATAGTTTGGTTGGTTTGTAGAAACTTGTGGCTTCCACTTTGTAGGGAAACTTGGAGTTTCCACTTTGTTATAATTTGTGGTTTTTGATTGGCACAAAACTTGGGATTTCCAATAGACTTAGTTTAAATGGAGGCATGAGTTTGCATAGAGACTTTTAGATAGTATATTTTCTCGATTTTGTTGTGGATGTCAATGATGTGAGGTAGGGGAGGATGTAATTTATTTGAGTAGATTTGGATGGATACCCTCGCCCATGTCCTGAAGGCAATAAAACATAGGTTTTCTATGACACCCAATTTTTGCACGAGTTAGGAAAGTGGACGCCTTGGGAATGGGAATGCACCAACATTGGGGCATCCTAGTCCCAAGGTACATGATGTTTGATGAGCACATGTGTTCATTTGGGTGAATGGGTCCGCAAAGGGGAAGGATGATTCATTTAGGCGAATGGATCTGTAAAGGGAACACCAATTTTTTTGGACACATGTGCTTGCAATGGGGTGGAACAACCCTAAAGGATGCATATGTTCACGATGATGAACTTCGAAGTCTCTATAATAGAATAAGGATGCACAACAAAGGGAGGAAGATTTGAAGACAATGAGAGAAAGAGGAGATCTTAAGTTCCGAGGCAGGGTTAGACGAAGAGGGGAGACATCCCTGAAGGAGCCAAGCCAATCCATTTGGGAGGACTTATTCTCTGGTAAGGTGGATTGAATGGATAGAGTTGGGTAACCTTCTCTTTAGATGTTTTTTTGGAAGTCTCAAGATGTAGGTCTATTGGATGCATTTGTGAGGTATAAGTCAAATATGTGAAGTCTGTAGAAATGAAGAGACAACAATTATGGGGCTTAAGGAATGTCTGAGGTGCATCACAAGAGGTTGTGGAAATGTTTGTGATAGAGAGTCTTGGTGTGACAAATCGATGTATGAGTGTCTTGTTCAGGTGAGGAAATTCATGTGACTCTGCCCATTTGTAGAATGATCAGGTAGGGCTCATATGCAATAATGACTTAGTGAGGTGTTATGCACTATTAATTCTTCCCACACTATTTTTGTGTATTTCTTTCGTTTGTTCCATTTCTTTTCTCTTGGATTCTTATGTTCATGGATGTATGCTTAAATATGAGTAAGTGTTAAACTAGTAACACTTTTCTAAGTATACAAGAGTTGTACTAGAGTAGGAGTGTGACTCTTAGGTATGGTCTAGGTGAAGAGGGGTAGTTCAAATGAAGTATCCTTGGTTTTTTCAAGCAACCAAGTGAGAAACATCGTGGTGCCACATGCCCTCTGTTGTTGCATGATCGACATATTTGGAAAGGCACATTGGGGGGACGTGACAATAATCACTTTGAAATTTTTCTCATTGTACATGAATTGAGATTTGAGAGTTATGAAAAGTGTGTTCCTCTTTACATGCACATATAATGGTTCTTTCTAACTTTCATAATTTATTTTCATTGTGATAAAAGGTTAACACAAGGAGTTCAATTAATTATATATAGTGGACAAATCCTTCAAATTCATTACGAAAACATAAAAACAAAAATATGACAAGGAAAACACTAAAATATCTATCAAAATAGGAATATTTTATGTTTTTAGAACTTTTGTGATTTTTTAATTTTTAAACATGGTGAGATCAAATATTCTCTTAAAACAAAAAGTGACCCTAAAAAGTGACCCTAGGATTTTTTTTTTTTTTTTACAAACAAATGTATTTATTTGTTAAAAACATTAAAAAGTAGATTCATTTATTTCTATTTATATTTTGAAATAAAACATACTTAAAATATCTTGTAATATTTATGTAATAAATAAGGGATCACCAAACTTCTCCAATATCATTTATGTTTTATTGTATAAGTTTTAAGAATCCATAAAGACTATATGAAGTAAATGGAAGGTCATCATCTCCTATATATATCATAAATCTATACTTATATCATAAATCTATTAATTTAAGTAATATTATAAATTTAGATTTCCAAATTTATGATGTTTGTCTCATTATTTCATGTAAATAAATAATATTGCTTAATGGATGTTCTACAACTATCATTCAAAATGTTTGAAAAAAAACGAGTGACATCAATTGTCATATCCCTTTCCCTGAAAACCCAAGGAGTTTAGAGAGCTTACCTTGAATAATTTAAGAGTAAATTACGATATATGTGCAAGGTCCTTCTTAAGAGAGGTTAATAAAGTGAGAAAAATATTTAGATGTTTTGTATATGATATAAAATATGAAATTAAAAAACTCATTGTCTAATTGTTAATTTTATTTACAAATGTTTGAAACTTCTTTTTAGTGTTTTTTTTATTTAGTAATGGTGTTTATTTGGATAATATTTAGTATGTTTTTTTTTAATAATGTTTAAAGTTTATTTAAATTTTTTTATTATTATTGTGTATTTATTATTTTGAGTGTTAAAAAAATTATACAAATGGTTAGTTGGAAAATTTTTGTCATAGAAAATTAAGTGAATAAATAATAATTTTGTTTAATTGAATAAATTAAGCTTTTGTTTAAGGTCTTATTAGTAATTTTTTAGTAAATAAAATATTTATTTATAAACTAAAAAAATTTAAATTAAATTTTAAGTTGAAGACTTATTAATATTTTTTTTGGTAAATAAAATATTTATTTATAAACTAAAAAAATTAAAATAAATCTAAATCAAATTCTAAATTAATTGATAAATTAAGGTGGATCACCCATATTAAAGATTCTTGTTGCAAGAGTGGAGTTAGTTGGGGATCTACTTTCATACGTCTAAACAATGGAACTCTACACCACATGTTTCTCAACAATGAAAAAATCAACCTTTTACTTGGAATATAAGAGATTCATATGTCCAATATAATCTCAAAATCAATCTATTACCTGGAATACAAGATATCCACATGTTCCATATCAACTCAATAGAAACTAGAGATGTCCACCTATTCATTGATTTCCTCAAGGAGGTTCGGTTTGATTTCCTCAAGGAGGTTTGCAGAATACACTTATATATTATTGACCAACCAATACACTTGTTTGATACTTCCATTTTATATTTAGACAAACTTGTTGTACATTGTGATTGCAGCTGGACTGCATATCCATTCAATAATATGGAAGCAATTAGCAGCTCTTGTGCTACATTTAGGACACTAATTTAGATTAACAGATTGTTATATTTGTTTGTTCTGGGAAAGAAATTAACTTTATGATTGAAGTGATTCAAGATGATAACAGTTTTGGTATAGACTGAACATATTTTCGGGGTACTCGCTTGACTTTATCGATCTCTGTGATCTGTGGATATTGTATAGGTTGTGTTTCATTCTTAGCTGACCGTTCTTTATTTCTCTACGTAAGAAGTTTCATTACTTACAGAATCACGCTGATATTTTTATTTATTATTACAAATATTATTGATTTTATGCTTCGTAAAATTAAATATAAATATTTCTTGGTTCTTTCAAGTGGCTATATACATGTTCCTATATCCATTTGTTTCGTTGATTTATGTATGTAGAAATATCTAATCTCATTTTGGTTATAGATGCTCTAGATGTTTTTCAATTGATGTCTTTATATTATCAAATTGTTTTTCCTATTTCCAAAATGTTAATTTTTGTATATGGGAAGATCCCTGTGTTTGTTTTAATTTATCATCTTTACAAGATTATAGATGGATATGATTAACCATCATTTTCCCATTAAATTTGAGAGCTATTTAATCCATAATTTTATTTAGATTTTAAATTTATATCTTAAGATAATAGAAGTTGACTAAAACAATTGAGTCCAAGATTAAAATGGACTTTGGTGATTAAAAGTGGTATTGTTGAAGGAGATGAATTTTGTAATTAAATTGGATATTTCTATTCCATTTCTATTGGAGATTAAGTTTTGATGTTTTCTTACTTTTTCAAATGAAAATAATAACTTATTTTAACCCAATAAAATTGAAATGTTCAATTTATAATAACCATTCCAAATGAAATAAGATTTTATTCTTTAAATTTCGCACTATAACTATATATATATATATATATATATGATAAAAACTTATTTTAGTCTATCAATATTGAAAAATTCAATCTAAAATAGTTGTTGAAAGTGAAATAAAATTTTAGGTTTCAATTTTGAGTATATATATATATATATATATATATATTATTTTGAGTAAATATTTATAAATAATAATAGAGATTATTTTAATAATAAAAAATTTAAGAAAATAAATAAATTTGAATATTTTTATAATTTTTTTTTTGATGATTACTATGTCAATATAATATGTAATTATAATAAATGAAATTAAAAACAAATTTATGTAAATTAATTATGTATAATAATACTAATAACATTATGAATTTAATTATGAGTTTAATTGTTAATAAATGACATTGTAATTAAATCAAAGTAGTGTCTTCATATAAATATATGGGAGTTGATGGCATGGAAACCTCAACTATTTTGGTCTTCAAAACTCACTTAACCTTTAGCTATGGGACAACAATAAAATCCCTTAAGACACTTGTCATTTCTTTAACCTATTTGGTCCTAAAGTTTTGGGCTACTCTATTTTTAAAGATTAGAGTAAAAAGATTGAGAAAATGAAGAAGTATTGTATCAGTTATAATATTAAAATTAAAGGAAATATAGTCCATCTTATTCTTTTCACAAAACTAGTTTGTCTTTCTCCTATTGAAAGCATGGTTATGGTTAGCCACCCAATATAAAATAACAAGATAAACAATATGAATGAAGAGATGTAAACACAATTGCGAATCGAGCAAGTTTATCATAAGGATGTCAAATAATGACTAAATCATGGAGGAAAATGTCACTCTTCACAATATCTATAATACTAAAATTATTATTACATCTAAATTTAAGGGTAAATTGATGTGCCATAAATAATTAGAGATTAAGAGAAATGTGTAATACTATAAAGAAGGAAATTAAACATAATCTACAAAACCAAAAGTGTCTCTTTGTCTTAATTAGTTTAAAGAAAGAAATCAACATTGCTAAAATAAGAATTAATTATCACTAGGAGGATAGTGAAAAAGGGCATTGTACATGTCCTAAAAGTTAGTGAGTGAAAAGAACCTCTCATCTTTATAACACTAAGACTCATCTTTGTAACACTTATATTGTTGAAAATGAAAAACACTTTCTTTTTGAAATCTCCTATATACACCCACATAAAATCTCAATTTCAAAATCTCAATTATATTTCTAAGCTTGAATATAAATTTGCATGAAATCACTATTCTTTATTGTTTAAAATTCATTTCTAAATCACTTACCTCTATAAATTTAACAGTTTTTAGGACAAATATCCCCAAAAAATATTACGAAAAAAAAATAATATCATCAACCACCAAAAAGTTATCAAATTTTCTGGTAAGATCATTGTTTGTGAAAAACATCATTTCATGACGATTTGACTGCTTAATATTGAAGACCTGATTTACTAGTGTTTCAAAGAAATTTCAGTTGTCATTCCACTCTCTCATATATCTGATGTTGCCAAAGTTACCAAGATTGCTCGCTATGTGATTTTGCTTCTATTAGAGAAATTGTGACCAATTTTGACATAATTTTCATGGGAGCTTTTCGACTGGGATCAGATTTTATTATGTTTTGTTTACATATATATATGTGGGGAATGGGCTGCGCCGTGCTTTGATCCTGTGCACATGGGGGAGGGCAGACAGTTGCAGTTGCAGCTGTTTTGACATAATTTTCATGGGAGCTTTTCGACTGGGATCAGATTTTATTATGTTTTGTTTACATATATATATGTGGGGAATGGGCTGCGCCGTGCTTTGATCCTGTGCACATGGGGGAGGGCAGACAGTTGCAGTTGCAGCTGTTTGATATAGTGTATCCATCTCGAATGATAGATATGATCACATGCACTCATGCCTTCTCCGCTGCGTCATTTGGCTCTTTCAGAAGCTTCGGTTCATTTTAGCAGAAGAAGTCACGTTCTACTGCATGTCCTACTGCGCGGACTATACTTGCTTGGCTGTCGATTGGTTGTATTCACATGGATAAGGACGAGGATCTTCAAATGAGAAACGCCCTGTCGCTCCTTCGTTAATGACTTTCATTAAGCCAGAAGGACATCTTTCACTTGCTGACACATTAAATTTATTTATCCATCTTTGATTGTTCACTTAAGTACAAAATTTTCATGCTCATCTCGAATTTCCTTATTCCGCCCATCAATGGCAGAGAGCTACACCAGCCTCTTTGCTTTCTGCTATGCCCAGGTGGAGTGCATGTCCAAGATATGCAAATGTCTCTTGCAAAGCCAACAAATTCTTTGGCATATTATCGTTTGGCTTTTGCTCGCCAAACCATGTGATGTCCATTCGAACAATTGTGTACTCTCATTGGCGAAAGGTAATATTTTGGACTCTTTGTCATCATATCAACATAATCTTATATCAGGAAAATAGAAATAGTTGTCTTGATCTCACTTTTTAGAATAGTTGGAATCGAGGGTTGGGTTTTTACATTCAAATTGATATTTTCAATTGTACAGATAGCATCGGTGGAATTTATGCTTGGCTTTTCACATTCAAATTAAAAATTTTAATTGAACTTTGCTCGTCGCTGTATTATTGTGTAATATATAAGAGAGAGCCTTTGCCAAGGGTGGGTTGAAGCATTTTAAGTCGTGACATTCTTTCGGCAAAAATTAAAAATTTTGGACACTTTTAATCATAATCATTAAATATGTTAATGTGACAAAAACAATTGTAAATCTTTGGCATTTGGTATTGTTAGAATTTTATATTCAAATTGAAATTTTTAATTGAATATTAATATAAATATAATTTTTATTTTAAATTATTTTGTTTTCTACATTTAAGTATGAGGCATATGTGTAATTTTTTCTATGCTTAATATGAAATTAACACATTATTCTTTTTACAATAGAGTGTGAGGGATATTTCCTTCGATACTCAACATGGAGTTGACACTTAAAAAAATTCTTATGATTAAAACATTTCAACATGGAGTTGAAGTGATATATATATATATATATATATCATGGGTGGAGACGGATCATGTCTTTTCAAGTGAAAACTTCTTTTAAAATGAAAAAAAATGGTTTAATATTTTTTAGGGAATGATAGATATAGAGCTAAGAGTTATCTAGACTTGTGGTTAAAAAAATCAGTTATGTGCCACTCAGTATGCGGGAGATGTGTAATTTCTTTCATGCTAAACTTGTATTTGACATGTGACACACACATACATAAATATGTTTTTGTGTGTATTAGGAACCAGAGTAGATCCATAACTTTGGATCTATCATGCATTGAGTTAGATTGAAAAAAGTTGAGGGAATGTCTATACACCTCAAGGTATTTGATCCATTTCAATGCATGATACAGAGTTGAGATGGACATATGTTGGTTTTAGTTTATTTTCACATTGAAGAACTTGTCATGGTATTATTGTGTAATATATATATATATATATATATATATATATAGAGAGAGAGAGAGAGAGGCATGTTTCCCACGAGTAGGTTATGGGTACGGGTTTTAGACCACTCTTATTTTCCATGCAAAAAGAAAAGTCTCAAGTTAGGTTGGTTTCACTACTTGAATTTAGTGTCCTTGAGATAACAATATTATCTTATATTATGTGTTTTCTCTATTATTCCCCCACCCCTTCAATACTATCTTATAGTTTTTGTAACATAATTGATCATTTCACAAAGGATTATAAAGATTTCCTTTTATTTTTATATAAAAAACAAGATTATCTTAATAAAAAAAATTCTATGTATAATGACTTATAATATGAAATTATGAAATTAGTAACATAAAATACAACTATAATACTACAATGTTATTAGACTTTGCTACGTAATCAATATATTATCCTAACCAACATGTCCAAACATAATGCTTTTTAATCCAGGTGGAGCTTCATCTAGCCTACGCTTATAAAAGCTCTAAAGATTTGAAAAATTGTTCATACAAACTTGATGAAGCTTTGTACTTTCCCAAATTTATTATTTTCAATGGTTTAATTCAATGTTAAAATTCAAATCAAATTTTTTATATTCATAAATTTGGGATGAGAATAGTTGAGTATATTATTTAGATATTCCATATACAATTAAATGGTTAAATGTTATATTTTAGATGATCATAAACTTCACTTTTACACAAAATCCTAATTTTAAGTCTCAACAATATCGTAGATATTCCTTTATACAATTAAATGATTAAATGTTATATTTTAGATCATCATAAACCTCACTTTTACCATAAAATCCTAATTTTAAGTCTCAACAATATCGTGTAAAAAAATTACCATGAAATACGTTTATAATAATGAAAGGTACCTATTCTTGAACAAAAGCAAATCCATTGTTTTTCTCAAGAAGGTTTTAAATATCTCAATGAGTGTTTATGGAAAAATAATACCTTGATAAGTAATAAGTATTGAAGACTTCTATTGTAACATTATAACTAATCTCCCCACTTGTACGAAGAAATATGATTTTCAATTCTCATGTACAAATGAAAATAGAATGATCACTTATTTATATGATGAGGACCATAAGATTACTAGGAAAGCTAATAGGCAATCCTCTAGCATGTGATTAATATAAAGAATCATACAATTCTAATTAAAACAAAAAGGAAAAACTACATAAATAAAACGTATGACAAGTTTTACAACTTTCTAAATTAATACCTTGAAAACTTTGGAGGAAAGTTCTAGCGTATACATTAAAAGAAATAATAATTTCTATATTTGGTTGTAATTCTTACATTAAAATGATTGACCAATCCACTAATACCTCGTACAACTTTCAATATGTTTTTTTAACATATTTTTACTTTAAATGACATCTAGTTGGACATTAAGTTGAAATTATAACAATCGAAACCTATGTAGTTATTCATCATATTCATATCATATTAAAAGTCTTATTGCTATTGTTCTTAATTTTAATATAGTTCAAAAATAACCTTTTAAATTACAAAACCATCGTGACCGGTCATAATTTAGGTGAGTTATATGAAAATATTCTTGAAAAGTAGATTAAGGTTACAAAAAGTTTTTTATAAATCTCATTTAATTATGGATCATCTAATAATTTTTAAGGTTAATAATTTATAGGGTTATTGGTTGTAACATCCCGCTTTGGCGCACTGACAAAACTTATTCTTTGAGGACA
>CBVK0101076092.1:0-10045 GCA_900067695.1 Picea abies
TATATATATATATCCCCAAGGGATAGCTCCATCAATTCGACTCTTTCCACTAAGGACTAATGTCCAAGGAAGTCATGAGACCCATTTCCACAGAGTCCCACGAGGTTACTAGTCGTTATTACAACTAACAATTAATACCACCCTCTTTATGGAAACCCTGCGAAGAGGGGAGGAATTCATGGAATGATGTTGGAAAGGTGCTAACCTCATTCTTCACTTAAGTGGGGGAGGGGGAGGGGAATTATTTCTTTGAAGAAAAAATACACATGCACACACACCAAGGGGTTAGCTTAATCAGTTGTCACCAATGTTGCTGGGAATTTGGCTATTTCTATGCCAACAGATGCCCAGTTCAAGTCCTGCTATGATAGGTGCACTAGTTTACAATGACAAGTTTATGAGGAATGCCATCCACAAATATAAGGAAGCATCCCTTGGATTTCCCACAAGGATTTTCTTGGAAATGATATATATATTATTTCCAAGTATTGAATTTGAATTTTCAAAAAATCCAGTGAATCAATTTCCAAATATGGATACGTTTCTATGCAACTTAGCTTGTAACAAAAACAAGGGGAACATCGGCCATCCAAGTCCATCCAAGCCCATCTGTTACCACCCACAATGCTTCCACCTTACAAGAATCATTTTGGTATACATAAGAAAATATGCCTAATGCGTTTTTCATCATGCAACATCAATTATGAAGTAAACAATCACAAATTTGTCACCAGACAAAACTATCACTACAAGATGTACCATAATACCTGTACTTGGCCTATTTTTATTCTAAGACCATTTTCCTCTCTATCCCTTTAGGTTGAGCTCACAGTTGGTTCGCGGGGGTTTCATATCTTTTAGAGTTTGTGGGCATTCAGATGGATCGTCTCCCTCTGTTTAGATATTCCTTGGACTCACCTGACCACTTCTTGCCTACCAAACAGGAGTTGAACAGGATCATCATGGATGACATTTACAAGCAGTTTATCCATATCACTTTGGTTAACCCTCAAGGTGGGTTATGCCCAAAGATGGCCTTCTATGTTGAGCACTTCTTGGAGCTTAGAGGTTATGCCCAAAGATGGCCTTCTATGTTGAGCACTTCTTGGAGCTTAGATTTGGGCTCATTGTTCAACCATAGTATACACTCCGCCATTAGGTGCACGCTCTTTGCATTCCCCTAGGCTAGTTCAAAGTGGGTTCTCATAGACTTTAGATAGAGACATACCACCAAATCGATTGATCAAATAGGATCTACCAGATTTTCCATCTACATGAGGTTGAGACAAAGGAGCACTTCATCTTCCATTTCCCCCTCGATTATGAGATCAAGAGGATGTTCCATTGCCTATTCAGGGGGATTTAGACCCTCACTGGATTTTTCAGATATTTCGATCAGAGGTGCTTAGACTTATACATGCAAGAGGCTCTCAGGCTTCAAGCTCACATTCTTCAAACTCCCATTAAACTAGACTCTACCCAGTGGATCAATTCCTTCTTCATGATGCTATCCTTAGGGAGGGGCACTAAGAGACAGACCGATATCAACACATCTTCGGACTCCAGATCAGTGTGGACCCGTGGGACCTTCCCTGTTCCACAAAATTTAAGCGACATGACCGGATCAGATCCCTCCCTTGGAGATGGATGAGATCTCTCGGACCTTAGTGGCGAACTACCTCTTCCATACAACAACGCAGCGGACGATCCATGCATCACACCAGTTCTCCCTCTGAACATCGGACTATACTCGAATTCCTTCATTCAGCCTCAGATGGTAGGAGAGATGGGTTTATTCCATGACAAACCTATCTCATTACTTTTGGTTCTTGTTCCTACATCTTCTCCTCCTATACATCTCCACTTCAGAGCGGGGCTCTGGGCTTGGGGTTGAGCGTTGTTCATGCCCTAGCTTAGATCTCACCCTCTACTTTACTTTCTACATTTTTCCTTTCATAGGAGACCTTTTGGTACACTGTATTCCTGCTTTGTAAAGACATCATTGTACTCAGCAGTCCCCTTGACCTATTTTTGTGGTCATTAGTTGGACATTAATAAAATTATCATATCTATCTTATCTTATCTGCCTGGACAAGGAATTTTTTTTTACATTTAACAAAATAGATGATAGCGCTCAAAATTAACTACCATGCAGCATTCCAAAAGATGCAACTCTTAAGGCATTCCAATCCGATGGAATTCCTCCAAAGGATCCATAATACAATCAAAATAATTTACAACTTACAACAAATTGAAAACCCAATCTGATATGCAGCAACAGAAAAGCAACCCAATACAAGATATGCCATTAACAAATAATAATACATTGTTTCTGTAAGAATGCCCAAGTGGAGATTTAATTCTACAAATTTCATAAGATGGAACTCACAAAAGACGACTAGGCCAAAGTCCCAAAGACTTTTAAGTAATAGCAGACACATATTTATTATTAGCTTGTATTCTTTTTTGAAATCTTACAAGGACCACTTCTCAGAGAAAGATAAATAAGGATAATTTCTGTTAGTATTAAAACCAATGTTTTCTTGAATGGCAGTGCATTCCATTAAGAACATTTTCAGCATAACTGTGAATAAGGACTGTTTCCCACTGTTTGTTTAATTAAGATCAAATTGATATGATTTACTTACTTCTTTGTACTGGACTCTGGTGGTATTTCTGTTAAGATAACACAGGTTAAAAAAAATTTACTAAACCTGTGGGTTTCTTCTTTTATTAAAGTAACAACCAATTACTAGTATTAAAAAATATTGCAAGATCTTACAGGTTGTTTCTGTAGTAAAATCTTTGATGTAACTTAATTAAAGAGATAGATCTTCATGGAGCAGTCCAATATGACTAAATTCTACTATGTTTGGAGAATCCTTAAGAACCTCCTATCCCATTAAACTTGAATAAATTGAAACATATTTTGATTTATCATGCACAAACACTGTTTAGTCAGATTAATTTAATTCTTACAATTCAGTGTAATGTGAACTTAATATAGAAAAAGTCGTTACACCTCCCTAAAAATACAGCACAGATACACACTGAGAACCCAAGTCGCCTGGTTTGTGTTTGGGTTCAAAATTGGGGATAATGAATTTCAAAAACAGTTGCCAGTGCAAAAAAATATGATACAATTCTGCATTAAATTCCACAAAAAAAAATTAAGCAGATCTTGTTATAACTTATTATTTTCCCAAAAAAAAAAAACATATCTCTGTCAAATTACTTAAAATAAAAATAAAACAGTTACAAGTATCAAGCCAAAAAAGTCATCAAGAGAACCCCAAAGAAGCCCTTAAGTGCTCAACTATATATCAAACATCATTATAGTCAAGAAACCCCCCAAACAAACAAGCAGCTAATAATAGGCTTAGCTAGCCCTTAAAAAAAACAAATAGCAATCAATCCAGGAGGGAGGACATTCTCAACCCTATCCCAAGATGAATTTCGTTCTAATTTCATTATTAGTGTAAACCTTCATATATTCAAACAGAATAACAAACATAATATTTTTTAACTTCAAATTTGACCCAAAATATTTCAAATTAAATGTCAAAACTGAAAAAATGTTAATACATCATTATATTTTTCAAAAGCATGTAATATATATATATATGGTTTTGTTTCATACCCGAGGGTTATCTCAATTGGTAAAATCTCTTGTGAGAAAGTTCACAGAGGTCTCGAGATCAAATCACAAAGTGCCCTGGGGTTACCAATCAGTATTTTGGCTGGCAATTACTACCATCCTCCAGCAAGAAAACCAAGGAATAGGGGGAAATCTGCAGGGGTCTGACAAGGTACAAGTTGTTGGAATGATGGTAATATTCATGTGTCGTTTATGGCTAAGATCCCTCTTTATTGTATCACTAAGCCATAACTTATAATCCAACCTAGTCAACATTATTTTACATTACTTTAGGTGACCAAGGTCAGCCTAAGCATTTATGTGGGCCCATAACCTCTTAGGGGGGAGATGCCCCACCTCATGAGTTATGTATAAATACACAACTCATGCCTCATCATATTAACTCATTGTGTGATTGTGTATAAATACACAACTCATGCCTCATCATATTAACTCATTGTGTGATTGATTATTCAGTCTATCAGTACCATATATCTCTTGTTCATGGGTTCAATCTCTCTCTCAAGTGCCCTTATTGGTATGATATACTCTTGAATAGTGCTATTATAAATCGGAAGCGTTTTACTTGGTTGGATTAGGGTTTGTTGAAGTTGTCACTGTAGATCTATGACTTTAACATGGTATCAGAGCTAGTGTAACTCTTCCTCAATGCAGTTTTCAGGGCTGTTTTAGGTCTAAAACTAGGGTTTTATGCACTTTTTGGGGACAGCGGCAAATTTCAGGGACTTTTTTCACAAGCACCTTCCTTCGTTGGTGGCTTTTTGGTCTTTTCAGCAGAGTTAAAGGGATTCCTTGCAGATTTGTGCTCTTTTCAGGGCAGGGCTCTCCTCTTTTCCCTCTTTTTCAGCCCAAAAATTGCATTTTTCAGGGCAATGCAGGTCTGAAACTAGGATTTTTCCACCCTATTTCAGGACAGCACCAGTTTTTTTGGCTTTTTACCCTCTTCACCACCAGAACCGTCCTATATTTGGTGTTTTTTGGTTATTCCAGCAACTTTGAAGGATTTGTTTTGCATATCAGTTGTTTTTTGGTTATTCCAGCAACTTTGAAGGATTTGTTTTGCATATCAGTGCTCTTCTACAGCAGAGCACCATATCTTTTTCTCTGTTTCAGCCAAAATTTACTGCTGTTTTTTGGAATAGCACTGGTATTGTGTGGTTTTCTCCCGTTTTTCAAGGTTTTATAAGACTTTATCTAGTGGCATTAACATTCCAGAATTAGGAGTTCATATTTTCTCCTTACGGCTTCTAGGGGTCCGCCTGTCATATTTGATCAAGAGGATTGCTTGGCAGTGACATTTTTTGGAGTATATAGTTGATCTATGAGACTATTGTATAGTGGCATTTTCCCTAAGGGCTAGGAGACTAGTGTTTCTGGATCATTGTTATTATAGAGTTTCAAACCCTTTCTTGTGCCCCTTAGTGGGATCTCTTGATGTCTTCACTTAGACTTCTCTTTTCTGGACCGGATGGACTTCTTCTCTGGTACACATATGGCAGTGTACTTTGCAGATAAGGTTGTACCAAATTCAAAGCATGATACTCTTGGTATTGACTCCACTTTGTTTGGATATATTTTTCATATTCCAAGGATTGGTACATTTATATCAGATATTGCAATTGGTGATGCGAGACTAACTCCTCAATTTTTAGCAGTGATTCATGGTGACTCTAACAGGCTTGTGGCTATTTGTTTGTGAAGTGAGACCCCTGTTAGCTCCTTTGATGCAGTTTCTACTCATAGGTCTGCAAGATCCATCCCACTTAATTTTATTGATGATTCTATGGGTGACTCTCAGCTTATTTCAATGGATCTCTTCTTTAGTTGACCAACATACTTCAATGGCTCCCTCTTTCAAATCTCTGCTAGAGACCCTCTTTGCTTGGTTGTGGAACGGTGTTGGTATTGGTACTATGGTGTTTTGGGGAGGTTCTATCTTCAGATGGCCTGCATTCAACATTAAAGGGAAAGGGGTGATTTATTGCTTTCTCTTCTTGGCTTCCTATTCATTTTCAAGGAGGATGGTGTGCATTGTACATAGGGCCGACCCTATGTTGTACATAGGGCCAACCCTATGTTGAGATGGGTATCCATAAACACTCTCACTTCATTTTGTCATCTATGGTCAATCAAGTACTTGGGTTGGATATCCACACACAAACTCCGTCTTGTAGTTTAGCCACCATCACTCCTATTTGTATTTGAGTTGTGTAATCATAAATGCACTCCCTTATGTATTCTGGGCATGGCCATTCTTTATGAGGAGCTGGGTATTTGTAAACCCACTCCCACCTTGTATTGGAGGTTCCTTTTGCGCTGGGCTCTCTCAAGTGCATTTGTGTTCGGTGCTCATACACCCACCCCTATTCTATTTGAGCTCTCTCAATTATGTTTTTCAATCTCTCAAACTATATTCAAGCGCTCTTCTCGGTTGTTCTCTCTCATATGTATCTATGTTGGGTATTCATACACCTTCTCCCCTATTGTTTTTTAGCATTCCCAATTATGTTTGAGCTCTTGAAGGTGTTTGGAGGTTGCTTTTCCTACTCTCATTTTTGTTGTGACTAATCTCATTAGAGTTGTGTACTTCCATCTCCTCCCTCACAAGATGTTCCCTTTGACTTCTTTTCAGGTGGGTAATTCAGTGGCACTATTATTCCAGTGGATGTGCAATATGGAAAGGAGGTGTCTTCACAACCTCCTCCATTGGATGAGCAAGACAATGACAATTTTTCCCAACAAACAAGCAATTCAATGATCACTTCCCTCCAAGAGATGAAGATGAGTAGCTCAAAGTTGAGTCCTATTGCTTCTATTTAGGATGTTCCTTCTTGCATCTCAACCCTTGAATTATTATATGTTATATAATGTGTTATTTGAATACGGAGGTTATGTGACAAGAGTTAGGCAATGCGGGTTGAGTTAATTAACCTTGTGTGTAAATAATGTAAATGCATTGTATTCATTGTTTGGATCTCAAGGACAAGGACTAGCCAGCAAATGCATGAGTCCCGATGGTGGGCTAGGATTATGGTATGATTATTTTGCTTATCTTATGTAAAAGAATAAATGAAAAGAAAATATATAATAATATAATATCTACCAAAAAGGTTTATGATGGAAGCAACAAAGAGACCATGATACCACAAGAGGGGAAGAGGAAAGAAGGTGCATGGGTGATATGATTTGCGTTATCCTTTGAAGTACAACCTTACTTTCCCATGCTTCCTTACGAACATTTCCATCAATATTTGACTTGGGTGATCCTTGCCCATGCTTCCTTACAAACATTTCCCATAAGTCTTTGACTTGGGTGGCCCTTTGGATGTTTCCCCATGCTTCTTGGGAAGGACTCACTTGTCTTATGCAAACACTTGGGGAAACCATTGTTCACCCTCATTCTTAGATAATTCTTACACGAACATCCATTCGAAATAGGAGCATTCTCCCTCTCATTTCTCATGAAAGAACCTATGGGAAGCCATGGTTGTTTAGGTCCACAAATGGCCAGAGAATCCCATAAATACATGAGGCAAGAACTTGTGGAAGTTGGGGACTTCATGTTGAGAATTCCAAAAGGAAATGGGATGGTTTTGAGAGTAAAACCATGGTCGGAATGTCCTCGATAGCTGAAGCAAACCTACAACCTTGTTAGCGCTGCTCATGGACAATTTTGAGCCATGTGTTTCTCCTCTAGGTCATTCAAATTATGAAACCAATAGTTTTGGCCTCTTTCTGCTTACGAAGAAGATCGCTGAGAAACTGTAAAGCAAATAAAAAGATCTTTTTTGTGCTATGAAGGAGAAGAGAATGCCATGGTGGATTGTTTGCTGGATGAGGGCTTGGAGTGCTTAATAGTGAGCAAATTAGCTACGACGAATTGGGATGACTAAGATTAGAGCCCTATAGGAACTTCCTCCACCCCAATAATATCATGTTCTAGATTGGAGGTGGAATCCATAGCTAATTCCTACAATTGGACAGTGAATCACTCATCAACAACCAGTTTGGTGGATTTGCATTCATTTACAAATAAGTGTCCATAATTATGTTTCGGCGAAATGCTATATATTTGTGCCTAGTTGCACGATAATTGCTCCCGATATCTCTGAAACTCGTTCTCAACGTTCCTGTATTTTTGAGAGATTGAGAATGGGTACAAAACATCTATGATTGGCTAGGAATGACTATGGGATTGTGGGATCGTTTTGAGAACTTCCGGATCATGAAATTGGGAGCTTGGGAGCAGTTCCATTGGCATTTCCTGTAAAGTTTAGCTCATAAATTCACAAGCTTTCAACTTACACACCATTTAATAACTAACTTTTAATTTGTTTTTATGTGGCTGGTTGAAGGAGATATTTGTGAAATACAGAGTCATGGATTGTGCCCTTCGCAATCCTCGTGTGCCCTCTATCTATGGTATGACTGCAGTCGTCCAATGTGCCCATGTGACATCCATCTATCGTAATTGTCGAAATCCACGCCTAGTGGGGAGAACGAATCTCTGCATTAATCAATGGAGAAAGTCTCTATCATCACAACATACATGGAGACTAAAGGTGAAGTCACCGAAGTACCGGTCTCGAGATTGAAGGTTAGGTGGCTGAATTAGTGATCCTGTTAATATTATTACATAACAACCTCTTTTTAATGATGCTATTTTCATAATCGATTATCTATCGTAATTGTTGGAATCGATGCCACTGGGGAGAATGAATATGCGCATTAGTCACTGGACAAAGTCTTTATCATTCACATGGAGACTAAAGGTGAAGTCCCCGAAGTAGTGATCTCGAGAATGAAGGTTATGTTGCCGAATTAGTGATCCCGATAATATTGTTGCACAACAAACTTATTTTTTAGTAATGTTATTTTCGTAATTTCTAACTTTTATTACGGAAGAGATCTAATTTAATATAAATTTATGTTTACGTTATATATTTAAAAATTTTAATATATTTATTATTTTAGGTTAATTATATTATATATATATATATATATAACTCATGTGAATTAGATATTTAAAAATAAATTTATATAATTAAAAATTCCATATACTTATATAAAGTTAAGTCTAATTATTTTTAATATATAATATTGTTATTCCCTATTTCTTATGTATTTTTATTTAGGCTTCCGGCACTAGTATTTGCGTTACCAATCAATCAATCAAAATATAAATATATAAATATATATATATATATATATATATAAAAGTTATTTTTAATTTTATTTTTTTAAAAATTTAATATATAATATTGTTTTTCCCTATCCATTTTTATGTATTTGTATTTATAATTTCATATATATAAAGTTATTTTTATTTTTAATTATTTAAAAAATAATAATATATAATATTGTTATTCTTTATTTATTTCTTATGTATTTATATTTAAGGTAAAAATTTTAGTTGTTTCCGGCACTAGTATTTGTGTTCCCAACATGTTTTGGTTTTTTGGGGATATTTTTTGGGGATATTTGCTCGAAATCCAGCAAGTGATTGTTGGATCTGCATATATGCTTGGTTATTTCTGTATAATTTAAGTGCCCAGGGTTTTTCAACAAGCTGAATCCATTTTACATTCAAAAATAAAATTTAAACAACATAAAATTGTGATTTCCTGCAAATTTAGCAAAAAAAGACCAAAATTTAAAACAATGCCCTAAGATACTAGCATTCTCACTTAGAACACATAATATATGGATCAGTAAAAAAACTGTATTTCTCCATATATAAAAGGCCAAAACTTAAAACAACTCCTTAAGACACTGCATTCTCACTTGGAACACATAATATATGGATGAGTAAAAAACTGTATTTCTCTATATATGGATGTACAGTTTTTTACCCATTCATTTATTATGTGTTCCAAGTGAGAATGATAGTATGTTAGGGGGTTGTTTTAAATTTTGACCTTTTTCACCTGAATCTTGTCACTTAAATTTATAGGAAATCACAATTTAAAAAAAAATAAATTCAACATCTTTTACAGCTTTTTCAATTCAATTCTTCACTTCTTCAAATTTAACAAAATTTGACTTAAAAAAAATCATAAAACATGGTAGCTAAATCAAGAACATATCCATAAAATATATTTTAAACAAAAATATAGACTCAAAAGTTACTAGAAGCATTATAATCAAGATCATACACATCAAAAATATAATTGTAAAACTATAATTGCAAAAATTTGGCTCAACTATGTCTCCTGACCACCTTGAAAGAAAAACATAATATGCTCAAGCTCCCAACACTTAGCTAGAAGACTAAGTTTGCAGTTGCAAAATATTATATTATAACTCAAGATGGATATCGGTGGCCACCCACCTTTAACAACTGGCTCAAAACAGTTTTTTGACAATTTTGGCAATTTACTATTTTTA
>CBVK0101076093.1:0-10044 GCA_900067695.1 Picea abies
ATCACCTGTTACATTTGCTTCCTAATTTCTCTCTTATTGTCCATCTCTTTGTTTCTTTGGAGCTCTGCGGTCTTTCTTCAGATGTCCTTTCTTCCCACAATTCCAACACTCTATCTTTCCAAGTCTGGATTTGGATCTGCCCTTCCTAGAATTTCCGTGGTTTCCTGAGCCCTTTCCTCTATCCTTTTGTCTTCCCCTACTCTCCATGTTCAATGCATTTCCTGATGTTTCACCTGTGATTTTCCGTCACATTTCCTCACTAAGGATAACACCAACAACATCATCAAATTTTAAAGTATTTGAACTAGAGACAGAGTTACTTACAGCCATGACCAAGCCATTCCAGCTTTCTGGCAATGAGCACAAGATTAGAAGAGCCCTAACCTAATCATCAAAGTCCACTTTTACAGAACTTAGTTGATTAGTAACCGCATTAAATTCATTTAAATGATCTGCAACAGACCCACCTTCCGACATCTTCATATTAAATAATCTCTTCATTAGAAATACCTTATTGGACGTCGAGGGTTTTTCATACAATTTGGCCAACGCGTCCATCAAACCCTTCATTGTCTTTTCTTTCGAGATATTGAAAGCCATCAACGTTGCCAGGCTCAGTCATATCATTCCTACAGCCTTTCTGTCAAGAATCTCCCATTCTTCATCCTTCATGGCCGCTGGCTTCTTTGCTACTGTGCTCAATGGTAGGAATAGATCCTTCTGATATAAATAATCTTCCATCTGCATCTTCCATAACTGGTATTTTTGGTCGTTAAATTTCTCAACCCTAAACTTTCCATCTTCCAACATTTCTCCCACTCGAACCAAGAACCCTCTTTTCCTACGAGTTACCTCACGCTCTGATATCAGTTGTTAGAAAAACAGGACCGTGGAGCAATAAAATAAAAAAATGTGGAAATAAAACACAGAAGATACACAATACAAGAGAGACACAGATTTACATGGTTCACCCAGTGTGGGCTACGTCCACCAGAGAAATTGTCAGGTCCTTTCTTTATTATTATCCAGCAAAATGAAGGGATACAACCTACAGCAAAACCCATTGTAACTTCATCTTCTTTCTCTCACAGTCTCCTCTCTCAGAATACAATAATCGCCAACATACATAGCCACAATACATTTCCCTCAGAAAAGAGGGTTGTCTTCTAGGGAAAAAAATCCTAACATAATCTCTATCATTAGATCTGTGACCTTATAATGAACGGTCCAGATTTACAATGAAATTACAATATACTTTTACAAGGCAATTTTTGCTTCGAGGACTTTTCCCCCGAACCCCCGTTGGGGGCCCGCTTGCCCCCAGACCCCCCAGTCGAGGGGATAGCCCCCCCTCTGCGCTCCCCCACGTGGAAGAGTGTACATACTTCATGGGGTATAAACACGACTGAAAGTAAAAGACCTCTAAATCAGGAAGATAATCAGGCTCCACAACCAACAAAAATGATGTGGCATCTCAAAATATACCAAAAAACAAATTTTAGCTTTCATCGGCTAAATGAATTTTTCACAGTGTAGTAAGTTGGTGAAAGTCTTCCTTTTCACCGGCTAAATGACTATTTTCACAATGTAGTGAGCCGGTGAAAGTGCAAGTTTTTCAGCTAAAAAACTACCTTGGGAAAAGTCAATTTTGTGAGCCGTGGTGAGTCCATTTTACATGCTCAAATAGTTGATTGACAACTAGAAATCCTAATATTTCCAATGATATTTTCAGATCTTCATTTAGAGCTCGAAAATGTAGTCAAAAGTTCCCCACAAGATGAGGCATCATTTTCAAAAAATTTCCAAAATATATTACTTTGGTCAAAAGGACAAATTCGACTTGGTTGAGTTCATTAAGTAGAATATGATTATGAACGATTATATATATTATAAAATATCATCCATGAGTGCAGGTGGAACTTCATTTATTCAATAGAAATATTCTAGAGATCAAATCCTAAAATGTAGGAATATGACTAGATTTGGAAATCTGGATTTTCCTGTTTTAGTCACCTTCTTGGGAGACAGATTTTGATCATAAAGAAGAGTATTTTTTGAAACCAAAGGAGGTATTTCATAAAAATGGGCGGATATTCAATAACCTCTCTCGGTTTTCCAATATCTATTGTGATTTGTGAAATATAGGTCAATCTTTGAGCACCATATTTCCATAAATTAAATACTCTATTTTTCCTGTTTTAGTCACTATCTTTAAGGACATATTCTGATGAGTTGGAATACTATTTTTAGAAAATGAAGGAGGTATTTCATAAGAACGGACTTCTCTTAAATAAAATCTCTCAGTTTCCCAAGATCTATTGTGATTTGGAGGATATATGTGAATCTTGGAGCAACATTTTTCCATAATTTTCTATCTTTTCCAGCCACCTCACAATTTTGAATTTGAGATAAGGAAAGAGGTTATCAGATTCATCTTTGGAGGATCTTGAAAATAATTTGTAAATATTATTTAAGCTCATATATGTGAGAGGAAACAAGGGTTTGATTTTGGATATAGAAGATACTGTATTGTAAACAAACTTTTCCATGTGATAATACAAATCACAGTTTTCTCTCTCTATTGATGTCAGATTCTCATCTTTCCTTCTGTACTCTTATTCAATTTGTTTTAGCTATAGAATGATTGTCATCTCATTGGTTAGCTCGTAAATTGATTAATAGTTTCTTATCTGTTTATTAAACCCTACATTTGTATTTGGTTTATAAGCATTGTTTTCTCACCCACTTAAAAACTATCATCTGATTATTGATCCTTGAGAGCACTAGTTCATTTGATTCTCATTTTGACTATTTGAATACCATACTGTAATTGAGTTATCCCATTTATCCACACATAAAAAAATACAAAAACAAGTTTACCTTAAGTTATCAAGCATCTTTGATCCACAACCTCAAAGAGTTTCTTGGAGTGATAACAAATTGGCGTCGTTGCCGGGGAACAAAAGACTGGAGTTAAAGATAACTTCCCTGGGAGACGACATAGATCCATCTTTGATGATAGACAAAGTCTGGACACTTTCTTGGTTGTAATCATCTATCTGGTGACTCCATGAAGGACAGATTCAGTGGTGACTCCACAATATTCAAATGTCAAAGGCATTTGCAGCTATTTTGGCTCAGAGGTTTGCACATCTTGATTTCTGAATAGTTTATGTTTCCCACATCCAGTTCCTTCTATAGATATTTGGGGAGATCATCTTCCAAGATTTTTAGAAAAGAAAGAAGAAAATACTTCAGATCATCTCATCATATTTCATCAATGTATGGTTCAGTTAAATATTCATGATGAAGATGTTTATGTATTCGTTGGAAGGTGATGCTAGCAACTGGTATAAATATTTACCTTTTTCTAGTATATCTTCTTTAAAAAAAAATCATACAGCATTTCATCATCGATGTGAAAGGTTTTTCTCTTAGGAATTTCTTCTTGAACATTTTTGTGAAGAATTTATGTTATATGATAAAGATGAAAGTTTTTCTGCTTCATCATCTTCTCATTATTGTACATTTGAAGAGTTAATTATTCCAATTACAAACCATACGGATCAATTGTTTATTAGTCAAATAGAACTTACAACCAATGTAGGTAGTCATCAAATTTCGGATTCAGATCAAGGAGGTTACCAGTAAATCAATTTATTTATTGGCTACATTGGAGATTTAGTTTTACTTCATCAGTTTGCCCCTACTGATTAGAAGTAGGAGTAGGTGTGAGAATAAGCTCCTCATACGAGCATCTAGATCATGTTCAGTTGCTGATTTATGAAATAAGCAGGCAGGATACAACAAACTACATACAGTTTTCAGTTTAGCAGAGGATTAGGTGAAAAAAGCCAGATGTTATCTCCAAAAATGAACCAGTCAGTTTGTTTCATTTTTTAGTGATGGCATGGTCATAAATAGAGTTCCATACATTTTTTTTTAGAAATTCAAGTATCAAAGTATAGAATATATTTTTTTATTTCTTATAATAAATCGATTGTCAGAAGATATTTTCAAAAAATCAAAGAAAATCTTTTCAACGGCTAATCATTGTTTTGAAGTTGAAGTTAGCCGGTGAAAGTTCAAAGTTTCAATGGCTAAATGGCATTTCTGAAAACTAGTGAGCTGGTGAAAGTGTAGATTTGGGTGTTTTTTCTCCAACGCCTTAAGAACCCGAAAAGACATATTGTACACATGTCATGTAATCACGATGGAAATTTAAATGGAGGCACAGGAACGGTTACATGTTTTCACCATGTCTTAGTGGAATATGATGATGGATTGGGTCATATATTTTGTGTGGCAGGTGAAGGATAGTTTTAAGAGTGGTGAATGATCTGATCATTATTACATCCAAACACGGGATCATTTTCACCAACGCCAACACCTTCTCCATTTAGAAAAGTTCTCTATGTTAATGGCGTAAACCCCCAACCCTCAAGCTGGAGCCCGCATAGAATCTTTCAACTTCGGCCCCTTAGAGTCTGATTGACTCTTTTAATTCCTCTCGGGAAATTATTCACTCACCCTATCTGAGTATAATTCACAGGCCCTCCTGAGCTATACCCACGTGATCATTCACTAGCATGAACTCCTCGATCAACACCCAACTGACATTGGGATTTTTCTCTTTTCCCTTCAGGATATCAGATTTTTTGATTTTGTGAATCCTGTGGTCGAGCGCCTTACCTCTTCGACCTCTGAAACCCAAAATACTAAAATTTGGACCCTTCTTACCACTGATTTTGTCTTTTTTCTCTTCGCGATTTCGGGAGTTGCGATGATATGCAACTCTACCTCTCGACTCCCGAAGTCCTGAAACCCGAATTACCAAAATCCTGAAAAGTCCACCCTCAGCCCTATTATACTTCGTGACTTTAGGATTTCCTTAGCACTATGTCTCATCCCTTTGTCAACAGGGTTCTCGATATGATGAATCTCGAAACACCGAAACACTAGTGCTTCGCTTACAAGGAAAATCAACGACCATGGTTCTTCCCCTTAATCCAACGGTTAGCACAATTTCGCATACCGAGATTTCATAAGGCTTATCCTTGAACTCTCTGTCTCTTATACCTTCTAGAACCCAAATCCCCAAAATGCTGAAATGGGTTTTGCCTCTCCCAGGATTTCGCGAATCGGGAGTTTGAAAATCACGATTCCAAATTCTTGTCTCCTCGAGATCCCGGATCCCGAAATGCCAAAAACACTCCTCCACACTTCTTCGTGTTTCATGATTTCAGTACTTCTGATGTGAAGTGTTCTACCCCTTCTCAATGGGAATGTCAAAAACCTGGTTCTCGAAATCCTGACAAATACTTTATCGCAACTTCTAATTTTGGACTTTCCTCTCTACTGAGTCTTGATCACCCATCCTCGGGACTTTTGAAACCCCAAACTCCGAAGTTTCGAAATGATCTGATGAACTGAATAAGTCACAATCGACGATCCATGTTGACTCAGCCTTTCGAAGGATAGATCTATCCAATTCTTAAATCGCCTACAACTTTCCTGGATCCTACGGTCCCTGCTATTTCGGGAGTTCTCCTTGGAGAATTTTGACCGTTCAATCTCTCTCCTTGAATACTTCGAAGGGATCAACCTTCCTGAACTTTCTTTGAATATTTTTGAAAACACTACTCCTCCTGAGCTTCCTTGTAACTTCGAGTCTTGAGAAGACCTCTATGCACACTCCTTGTGACACTTCTTCAAATATTCCTAAATATTTGAATCTCTTGACTATGTGCAACTCTGCGACAACAATCCTTCAATCTCTCAACCTTAGTTGATAAGTTCTAAGGTATCAACCTACCTTCGCACACCTTGCATGGCTCCTGTGCTTGTCTTACACTTCTATTGGAATGAGAACAATGGTATCCCTCTTGAGATTTCAGAGATAAACTCTGAACCCTATCAACGCACACCTTGCGGACACTTCCACTGCACTCCTTGCGAGAACTTCTCTCACTCAGGAAGAGAAACAATTGAAACTCATTCTCTCTCTCTCTCAGTTGTCAACCATCCAACATGAAAACATACATTCACACACATCATAATAACAAATGCATGACAGAGAGAATAAAACAACCATAAGCATAGCATTCATCATGTATAAACAAGAAGCATTATAACACCATGAGTCTGAATCAAAGCTTCATATATTAATTCAGAACTTTTGTACATGGGTTCTTCTCTACAACTCTTTGCTTCTTCTCTATGCTAATATGCTTAAATCATACAATCTTTGACTGATACAATGATACAAAGATGAGGGTGTCTATAGTCATTTTCCCTCCATCTCCTACAACTGTTTAATCTAGAATTTAAATCTACCTACTTTTATTAACTATGCATAAATGCCTCTACATCCTACAGATGAGAGCGGATCGGTCAAGATATGTTTACAATATGGAAGTACGCCTTCTTAACTATTTCATTAATATCTATGCATACAAACTTTCAAAAACATTTCAAAACGTTTTTGACATGTGCCAAAATGTGATGGTGTTCATCCCAGCTATCTTCTGCATCCACGCTTGCTTGCTGCTAATGATGCTCCTGCATCAGTTAACCATGTACAGATCAACATGTGATTATTTCATGATGGGAAGAAAGCAAGGAGGACCACTTTTGCAAAAGGAATTAGACAGTAATTACTTTTCATATGAGTTCTTATTTGATAATTGTTGTGATAAATATGAATTTCATTCTAAAGTTGAAGATCTAAGTAGAGAAGAATCTTTTCCTCACAATCTACATTAGCTTTCAAATGATCATAGATGTGATGTGCTTCCTCATAAACATGAATTAGAAAAGAGTAATGAAGAGCTGAAAGATTTCCTATTACCTCTATTTCTGATTTTAATGAATCTGAAGAATTGGTTTCGTTAGCTACACATGGAGATGAGCAACTTTCTGTTGATCCAATGTTCGTTGAAATAAGTGAGATTAGCCCACATTTTCTAGATTTGCAAATTGAGGAAAGTTGTAGTAACCATGAGGAACAGGATTTTCAGATATTGTCTTATCTACAACTAGAGCATCAGAAAGATCCTCTTTCTCCTTGTGAATATTGTTGTTTCAAATTATGATAAAGAAGAAGATGTTGAAATTTGTGAAGGCTTGTTGTCCAGTAGAATTTTATCTAGTTCTACTTTTCAGCAGATAAATGATCATAAATGTGTGCATGTTGTGGTTGATACTAGTTATAAATTTGTTGATCAAAATTGCAATGAAGATCAAAATTCCATATTAGAATCTGCAGTAGATACTAAGGACAACCCTTAGTTTTTTTTATTTGTAGACGTAAGAAGATTGTAGAAAATACGAAGAGAAAGATGATGAGATGAAAATTCTAGATCAACAGTTCATCATTCTTTCTTCTCAGACAGAGATTAAGAAGTCTATATTTAGCATTGAGATCTCTGAGGGAAACGAGCAACTTGATTATTTTCAGTTGATTTATTTAATGAATAAACAAGCAGGTTACAGGTTTGCTATAGGTTTTCAGACGATAAATTGTAAATGCTAAATGACTCCATGCCCAATAATAAAGGCACAAGGTCTGTCAGGTTCTTGGAAACCTCGTAGGGAGGTCTCCATCCTAGTTGGAGCCAGATGTTAGCGATAAAAAATGCCTTGCAATTTTTTATGATATCATATCATAAGATGATAATAAGGTAAAGATTTATTTATAAATCTTTAAGTTTTAAAGTATATAAGACTGGCTTTAAATCTTATTTTCCAATGAAAAAATGATGTGGCATCTCAAAGTATACCTAAAAGAAAATTTTAGCTTTCACCGGCTAAATGACATTTTCACAGTGTAGTAAGCCAGTGAAAGTCTCCCTTTTCACTGACTAAATGACTGTTTTCATAGTGTAGTGAGTCAGTGAAAGTGCGGGTTTTTCAGCTGATAAACTGCCTTGGGAAAAATCAATTTTCTGAGTCATGGATAGTCTATTTTACATGCTCAAATAGTTGATTGAGAAATAGACATCCTAATATTTCTAATGTTACTTTCAGATCTTCGTTTAGATCTTGGGAAGGCAGTTAAAAGTTCCCCACAAGATGAGGTATCATTTTCAGAAATTTTCCAAAATATATTATTTTGGTCAAAAGGTCAAATTCGACTCGGTTGATTTTATTAAGGAGAATATGATGATTACTAATCATATATATTATCAAATATGATCCATGAGTGCAGGTGGCACTTCATTTATTCAATAGAAATATTCTAGAGATCAAATCTTAAAATGTAGGAATATGACTAGATTTGGAAATCTGGATTTTCCTGTTTTAGTCACCTTCTTGGGAGACAGATTTTGATCTTCTAGAAGAGTATTTTTCGAAAAAAAAAAAAGGATTCATTTCATAAGAAAAGACGGATATTCAATAAATTCTCTCATTTTTCCAATATCTATTGTGATTTGTGAAATATAGGTCAATCTTTGAGCACCATATTTCCAGAAATTAAATACTTTGTTTTTCCTGTTTTAGTCATTGTCTTTAAGGATAGATTATGATGAGTTGGAATACTATTTTTATAAACTAAAGGAGGTGTTTCATAATCACAGACTTCTATTCAATAACCTCTCTCAGTTTCCCAAGATATATTGTGATTTGGAGGATATAGTGAACCTTGGAGCAACATTTTTCCATAAATTTCTATCTTTTCCAGCCACCTCACAATTTCGAATTTGAGATAAGGAAAGAGGTTATCAGATTCATCTTTGGAGGATCTTGAAAATAATTTGTAAAGATTATTTAAGCTCATATATGTGAGAAGAAATAGGGGTTCGATTTTGGATACAGAAGATACTATATTGTAAACAGACTTTTCCATATGATAATACAAATCACAGTTTTCTCTCTCTATTGATGTCAGATTCTCATCTTTCCTTTTGTACTCTTATTCAAGTTGTTTTAGCTACAGAATGGTTGTCATCTTATTGGTTAGCTCATAACTTGATTAATAGTTTCTTATCATTGTTTATTAAACCCTACATTTGTATTTGGTTTATAAGCATTGTTTTCTCACCCACTTAAAAACTATCATCTGATTATTGATCCTTGAGAGCACTGGTTCATTTGATTCTCATTTTGACTGTCTGAATACCATACTATAATTGATTTATCCCATTGATCCACACATACAAAAATAAAAAATAAAAGTTTACCTTAAGTTACCAAGCATCTTTGATCCACAACCTCAAAGAGTTTCTTGGAGTGATAACACAAGGTTTACTGTATCTATGGGTATTTATTTTCTATACATATGTATTCCATTTTGTTCCATTTATAAATACATATCACCAATTTCACCATATCTATTAAAAAATTCTAGCCAAAGGAACAAAAGGATCCCAAAGAAGGGGAGTACCTCTTCAACTCATAGATGTGGGTGAAGGGGACCCCACTCCATTTCATTGTTGACAATGGTAGCCAAAATAACCTAATATTAGAAAAGGTCGTCAAGAGGTTGAACCTGAAAATGGCACCAAATACTTATCCATACACCATCGGTTGGCTCAACCAACAATGGGACATTCATTTCAGTCATCAATGTCACTTTCACTATGACATAAAACCCTTCAAATATGAGGTATTGTGTGATGTTTCTGCCCTCAATGTTTGTGATGTTTTGTTAAAACAACCATATATGTGGAAGTTTCATGTTTTTTATGAATATTGGCCCCATAGTTTCATTATTACTTTAGGAGATCAACTCTATAGGGTATTGTAGGAAGTCCCAACTACCGTGGTCTCTTTGATCTCCATGAAGCAGTGCAGAAATTTGGCTCTCAAACTAAGAGATTTGTCCTCTTTATGGTTCGGTTGGAAGGTGAACGAAAGGTCACTAATACCTCCAAAACCTATACAAAAGGTCTCTCTACACAACAACATCATGTGGACAATATAGTATAAGAGCACAAATACATATTTTCCTCACCTACTAGGGTTCTTGTGCACTATCAGGTAAAACACTCAATTTATTTTACACCCGGTGCTCCTCTATGTTGTTGGAAGATTGGTTGTTGT
>CBVK0101076094.1:0-10044 GCA_900067695.1 Picea abies
CAACCATTCAAAAAGGCCTTCCTTTGACTTGAAGGTAGTCTTCCATACATTTTTCTATTGTATCAGGACCTGGTGGTAGCCAGAATTTAGATCAATCTTACTGAAGTATTTGGCCCCTATGAGTTGATCGAGGAGGTCATCAATTTGGGGAATCGGGTACCGGTTTCTGACTATGATTTTATTCAGAGCCCGGTAATCAATATAGAGTCATCAGGTTCCATCTTTCTTCTGTACCATCACGATTGGGCTCCCGCAAGGTGATGATCTGGGGTGAATGTGCCCCGTGTGGAGCAGTTCTTGGATCTGTCACTTAATCTCCTCATTCTCTAACAAAGAGCGACGATAGACTGGCCCATTGGGAAGCGGTGCGCTGGGGGTTAGATTGATGGGGTGCTTGACCTAACAGTGTAGAGGTACCCTTGTAGGTGAGGAGAAGATATCCAAGTATTCTTCCATGACCTTATCTACTTGCTTCTATTGTGTGGAGAGGTTGGTCGCAGACACCCTGGATGTAGCTATGATATTTCACTTATTCTAAGAGCGAATCACGAAGAAGAAAAACTTCCCCGTCTGAGAGATGACCTTCCTGCATTGCTTAGCAGAGATCAAGGAAATATCACTAGGTGGGACTGCCTCAGGCATCCTGTACAATTTCATGTTCAAAGTAATAATAACACTATGAGGCCTAGACTCATATATAACATGACGTTTCCATAAATAAGTTTGTCCCAAAAGAACATCACAAACTTTGAGAGGAGCAAAATCACACAATACCTCGTCTTTGAAGGGCTTGATGCCATACGACAATCGGCACTGTTGGCTGACACGGAGATTGCTTCCTTGGTGGAGCCATCCAATGGTGTAGAGTTGTGGGTGTAGAATTGTTGGCAGGGCCAGCTGCTTGAAGACCTCTGCTGAGATGAGGTTCTTCTGGCTACTACTATCAACAATGAAGTGCAGTGGGGTGCCTTTTACCCACATATGTGAATGGAAGAGGCGCTCTCCTTCTTCTAGCTCATCTGGTTCACTAGGCTGGAGCTTGGTGGTAGCAACGGTGGCACTGGGTTCCACATCAATGATCCGTCTTCCCCTTTCTCATTCTAGATTAGAGTCAGAATCTGCATCTGATTCAGAGGCTTTCACTTCGGCCACCAATGACAGTTTCGAGCAACAGTCAACAGTTTTATGCCAAGGGCTCTTATGGAAGTCACACCACTTCCCGATATCTTTCTTTGTCTTTACGGTGTCCTTCTTTGCTTTTGGATTGGACTGGTAGTCCTGATACTGTCCATCGTTGATCTTTCCTTTGTTATGTGCGTTGGGGCCGCCCTTTCCTGGCTTTTGTTGTGAGGGGTTCCCAGGCCCAAATTGCCGCGTCTTTTGTTTGAGCTTCTGCTCGATTTTGATGGCATATCAGTAGGTCGTGCCCAAGGATGAGATGTTTAGAAATTCCATTTCAGTCTATATGTATCTATGCAGAGCACCGCGATACTTGAGCACTAGATGTCACTCCGAATCTTTGATACCTAGCTTGGTGCACAAGGTATGGAAGATATTTGTGAAATCTAGCACTGCTTGGTCTCTTTCTTGCCGCAGTGTGGTCCATTTGGTATACAGGTCGTCATAACTTTCGACAGGGTAGTATTGTTCCTTAATAGCATCCATGAAGGATTCCTAGGTAGCCGTGACTGAAAATAATGAGGTTTCCTCTGTTTCTTGTTGCTCACAGAAGGTTTCCCACCAATCTTTGACATGGGGAATGGCTTTGAGCGCAAAAGTAATCTTTTCTCTATTCGAAAAGTTATGGACAGAAAAATACCCTTCTAGCAGATTCAACCACTTGTCTACAACATCTATGTCTATATAACCTTCAAATATAGTAATATCGAAGTTTATTTGTACCTTGAAGGGGGTGGTGCCTCCGTTTGAAGAAGACGTGTCGCCTGTTGGTAGCCGCTGAAGGATTTGCATGAAACTATCCATCATCTCGTTCCTCTGTTGCATGAGGGATTCCTCAATCAACAGTTTAAAAGGATCTCCTGTCCCATCATCTTTATTTTCTCCTACCATTAGAGGTGGCTTTGGCATGCGAGAGATTTTGTCCTCAAGAGAAACAAGCTCAAGACTCAACTCTTTGTACTCTGACCTCGTTGGGGACATGCATTAAGACGATAAGGAGCAGACTGCTATGATACCATTGATCTGGATTTTATGAGTAGAACGAAATGAATACAGATTATTAACAGATTCTTAGCACAAAATAACAGAGATACAATAAAACTGGTTTTCTATTCAATAATGAAATAAGATGAAACTGTAAAATGCAGCAGAAACAAGCTTGTTGGAATGGTGGCAGCTTATCTCTAAGAAGAGATGTGATGGCTGTGCTCATTCACAAGAAGAAGATTACAATGAGGTGCTAAAGGCCTTTTTACAATAAAAAAGAATTCGAAAAACCCTATACATCCAAAAACCTAACCCTAGGAGATGAAGCAGCAAAAGCCATGTGGGCCCCGTTTGGGTAAGTTAGTACATCAACTTCCTGGGGTCGTAAATTTTGCATACAATCTTCGTTTTAGGTGTGTGATAGCCTATTGGAAAGGTATCATCGAGGGGATTCATTTTGTGGGATCAATCATGCCTTTGGCTATCATTGAGGATATCGATCCTGAAAAAACTTCATTTAGGCCCTCAAAATGGCCCCAGAAGTTAAAACTGCTAAAAATAGTAAATTGCCAAAATTGTCAGAAAATTGTCTTGAGTCAGTTGGAAAAGGTGGGTGGCCACTAATATCCATCTAGATCAGGATTAGATCAAGGAATCAAGGGTAATGCACCAGTCTGGTGATGATCCCAAGGAAAGTGTGCATTATCATGGTGATGATCCCAATGTTGCATGGTGACAAAACCAATGCAACATCTAGACTCAACTCAACTAGTCAAACTGAAGTGTCAATTGAAAGAGAATATTATTGAGGTGGAATATTCTCCCCTATATTATAGGAGACCGGATAATGACTAATTATGACTAATAAACAAGGAAAAACCTTAGGAAAAAGAAATCCTAAGTGTACATCACTATGGTGAAAATAAAGAATGTGTCCTCGAAATGAGGCCATATTAGGTACCCAAATACAATGATACACTAAAATAAAGTGAGGAAAGAGAGAAAACATCATGGGAAAAACCCCCCCTCAAGGTAAAATGTATGTAAAAATAAGAACTACATTTGCTAGGAAATTGTGTCCTTCACTCCAAGATGACTTCACAGAGAATGGAACTCTTGCTCAATGAAGGTCTTGGTGAAGATGTCTCACATCTGTTCTGCTGAAGGAAAGAACTATAGATCGATGATCCCCTCGTGTAATGATTCCCGGGTGTAGTGCATGTGGATATCGATGTGCTTCATACGATGCCTCTGAACTGGATCTCTGTAGAACTTCAGAGTGCTCTGGTTGTCACACCAAATGACGATCGATCAGTGAAACTGAATGCCCAACTCAATGAGAAAATGTTGTAGCCACATAGACTAAATGGTTATGTTAACTACCCCTTTGTACTCTGCCTCGGCTGAAGATAGAGCAATGGCATCTTGCTTCTTGCTCGACCAACAGATAGGCCCGGAACCAAGACTGAGTGGGTAACTATATGTGGACTTGCGATAAGTGTTATCGCCAACCCAGTCAGAATTAGTAAACCCGATGAGATCTAATGTAGAGTATGTTGCATAATGAATCCCAAAGGTGATGGTGCCATGTAAGTATCAAAGGATACGCTTTGCATCCTTCCAATGTGGCTCATGCGTCTCCTGCATGAACCTGGAAACTGTACCAACTGCATAGGAGAGGTCTAGTCTAGAGTGTGTGAGATACAACAATATTCCCACTAGTTTTATGTACAGTGTGTTGTCAACCAGTGGAGTCTTCCCACCATCCTCAAGTTTGAATTCTGATAGGAAAGGATTCGGAACAGACTTGCAGTCTATCATGTGAAATCTCTCAAGGAGATCTCGTGCATAATTGGCCTGAGATAGTTTGATCCCTGATGCATCCTGAATGATCTTGTGTCCAAGGAAGAAGTGTAGTGGACCCATGTCCATCATCAAAAACATGTCATGTAAAATCCTCTTGACTATAGCAATCGTTGAATTCGAGCAACCAGTGATCAAAAAACATCAACATACAGAACTAAGAGTAGAAGTGAATCAGTCATCCTAAGCATGTAGACATTTGGACCTGATCTACAACGTACAAAGTTTTGTGACAATGGGTAGGATTCCATCTTGGCATACCGTGCCCTCGGAGCCTGCTTGAGGCCATAAAAGGGACTTTTTCAGTCAATAGACCAAAGATGAGTCCTACACAAATCCTTGGGGATGCTCCATATAGATCTCCTCAAATATATCACTATGAAGAAATGCATTCTTCGCGTCCATTTGATGGACTTCCCATCCCTTGGATTCCGCAATGGCAAGTGCCAATCGTATGGAATTCATCTTCGCTACTGGAGTGAAGATCTTATCATAGTCAATACAATGCACCTGCTGAAAGCCTTTGACAACAAGCCTGGCTTTGTATCTGCTAATTTTTCCATCCACGGCACTCTTGGTCATGTAGACCCATATTCATCTGATAAGTTTCCTCCTGGAAGGAAGGGGAACCAGATCCTAAGGCTAGTTCTCGAGGAGGGAGTTGTACTCCTCCTGTATGGCGGATTCCCAAAAGGGATTTCCAATAGCCTCACCAGAAGACTATGGATCTAAATACTAAACCAAGAAAATATGCTTGGAGGGAAATGGTTCAATGGAAGTGAGTTCAATAGGAGGCTCCTCGAAATCAGATCTAGTACTCCTAGTATCATTTGGATCACCAACGAGATCCCCTGCATCCTGAAGAGTAGTATGTGCCCACTTGGGCCTCTTCTCTGGCTCTGCAACTGCATCTGGATGCTCTGAATCTGCATCTGACGATACTGAATTTGTATCTGAATCATCTGAGTCCTCTAAATCAAAACTCTCATCTGAAGAATAATCGGCATGTGCATGCTCATAATCTCAGATAGGTGGAAGAATGAAGGTGTTTGCATGTGGTTGATGAGGTACATGCGAGACACTTTCTTCGAATTGGACACTTCGCTCAATGATGAGTCGGTCCAAGGAAAGATCAATAAGTCTATATCCCTTCACACTATCGGGGTATCCAACAAAAATACACTCAGTTCTCTATGGATCAAGTTCCTTCCTCTTTTCAGAGGGAATCAGGGTCCATTCACATGAACCGAAAATGTGAAAGTGGGTCACTTCCGATTTGAGGCCACTCCAACCCTCGTAGTGGATCTTATCCTTGAGATATCTATGGGGAGATATGTTTTAGATGTATGTTGCACAATTAAGTTCTTCGGCCCATAGTCTTGTTGGTAGTGACTTTGCATGCAACATGCAATATTCCATCTCCTTTAGAGATCTATTTTTCTGCTTAGCAACTCCATTTTGCTGCGGAGTATAGGGAATTGTGTGTTGCAACTGAATCCCTACATCATGGAAAAGATCATGGATCTCATGATTGACATACTCTCCCCCATTATTAGTTTGTATGACTTTGATCTTATTTCTATACTGTGTCTCAACCAGGGCTTTGAAATCTTTGAGGTGTTGAAAGACCTCGGATTTGTGCCTGAGAAAGTAGATCCATGTAAAATATGAGAAATCATCAACAAAAATGAGAAAAAACCTCTCTTTGTTGATAGATGGATGTGGAAAAGGACCCATAAGGTCACAGTGGATCATATCTAGAGGTGCAGAAGCTCTCTGAGACTTTCCTTTGTTGAATTTTTCTTGAGGGTGTTTTCTGAGAACACATCCCTCACATACTCCCTTGGAGAAATGGATGTCCGGTAGACCATCAACCAATATTTGCTTGATAATTTGTTGCATGTATCTGAAATTCAAATTTCCAAACCTTTCGTGCCATATCCTACTACTTTCATCAGCGTGAGTAAGCAGTAAAGCAAAATCAAGTTCAATGAATTCAGAAAAAAGTATACAATATAGGATGATGATTTACCTCACTGGTAGCAACCCTAGAGTTGGTTTTCATGTCATATATGTCCATGAAAATTGGTGTGAATATTACTTTCTTTTCGATGTCGGAATTCGTCATCTGATACATGGAGAGAAGGTTGATGGAAATTTTGGGAACATGCAGCACATTCTCGAAGCTTCCGTTGGTGAGTTCAATCCTTCCTTTGATGGTGACTTCAACAGAAGAGTTGTCACCCATCAGAATAGGAGGACCTTTGCATACATCCAATGAAGAATATACTTTTTTTGAGGCATCCATGTGATGTGATTCTCCTGAATCTACAATCCAAGCATCGAGAGAGGAGTTGATGGCAATCAAGGCATGGCTAGAATTGCCTTTCTTGGGATTCTGATCTTCTGGCTTATTCTTCTTGGCACCCTCAGGGAAGTGATCTCCAAGGTTGTTTTGTTGAAGTATTTGATTCATTACATCTAAGTTTTTTTGCATGCATAAGGATTCTATATGGAATCATTTGTGACAGTATGTGCATTTCTCCCTTTTTCTTCCATTTTCCCCTTTGGATCTGGAGGCATTGGTGAAGGTTTTTGTGTAACCTTCCTTCTTTGGATGTGCATGAGATTTCCTTTTGTCTTTATAGAGAGGAGTTGATGGCAATCAAGGCATGGCTAGAATTGCCTTTCTTGGGATTATGATCTTCTGGCTTATTCTTCTTGGCACCCTCAGGGAAGCGATCTCCAAGGTTGTTTTTTTGAAGTATTTGATTCATTACATCTAATTTTTTTTCCATGCATAAGGATTCTATATGGAATCATTTGTGACAGTATGTGCATTTCTCTCTTTTTTTTCCATTTTCCCCTTTGGATCTGGAGGCATTGGTGAAGGTTTTTGTGTAACCTTCCTTCTTTGGATGTGCATGAGCTTTCCTTTTGTCTTTATTTTTAGATTTATGATATTTATGGCTGCCATCTTGCATAGTAAGTGCATGTGCCTTTGGGCCTTTAATTTTTCCCATGTTGATGAGCTTGATTTGCTCTTGTGTTAGGGATTCGATAAAGTCCTCAAGAGAAGGCATCTTCCAGGTGGCTCCAGAGGCAAATCTGACTGAATGGAATGTGGACACGAACACAAAGAATTCAGGACCAAATTTGGAGAGAATGGTGAGAACCATTTGTTTCTCCTCCTTAGATTTATCAACCTCGCAAGATTTGAGTTGTGACAGTAAATTATTGAATTTTGTAAAGAAATCTTGCATATTGTCGAAGATTTTTGGATCCAATGTGAGAAATTCCACCTCCAATGTCTGTCCCTTCATATCATCATGTTTTCCAAAGATCCCTTCCAAGGTGGTACAGGCTTCATTGGGAGTCTTACAGGAAGATATGTGAAAAAGGAGATCAAGAGAAATAAGACTGCAAATTGTTCTGAGTGCTTCATCCATTCGATTTAAGTACTTGGATTTTCTATGGATGATGTCGGTTTTGTATCTGTATTCAAGGTTAACCTGTAAAATCCTGTGGTTCGGAGATGTATGGATATTTTCTCCTTCCATGCAAAGTAGTTGTAAGGTGTAAGAATGAATTCTTTTTGGAAATCCATCTTTTTGTTGTCTTCAATCTTTTGTACCTACAAAAAAATTTGGTGTAGCTTTTGCTTAGTAGTCCATTGGCTCTAATACCATGTAAATGTGTTGAACCTACACAAAATATATCTAGCTAGAAAATACTACACACATTTGCAGAGAGAAATTAAGAAAGAAGAAGAAGGAGAGAAAGAATGGAAGAATTCTCATTAACCATAATGAATAATTAATAATTTACACATGATATACTCTATATAACTCAATGAATGTGCATTGGAAGAGAACCAATGCGCCATAGTGGTGGTCTAGAGTGATCTGGACACACACCAGCAGTTACAGGAGTGAATTGCCACCTAGTCTAGTCTCTCAGGCAGTTATGGGAGTGAACTGCCACCTAGCTGAGTTAACTAGTCAAATATGCTTCAGTTAACTGACTAAACAAAGTATAGTGAGGAGTAGATCAAGGAATCAATGGTAATGCGCTAGTCTGGTGATGATCCCAAGGCAAGTGCGCATTAGCATGGTGATGATCCCAATGTTGGTGATGATCCCAATGTTTCATGGTGACAAAACCAATGCAACATCTAGACTCAACTCAACTAGTCAAACTGAAGTGTCAACTAAAAGAGAATATTCTCCAGGTGGAATATTCTCCCCTAAAATATAGGAGACTGGATAATGACTAATTATGAATAATAAACAAGGAAAAACCTTAAGAAAAATAAACCATAGGTGTGTGTGAAGTAACTCCAACAGTGCACATGCTCCTAGAGCATGCACACGTTCTTGGAGTGTGTGCACATTCCTAAAATTCACAATGGGTGCACATTTCCATTGATGAAATAGGGAACCAACTTCATGCATCTGCCCTTAGGTTTATTTTCTAATATCATAATATATGGTTGATTTGGAAAGAAATAATAGGTTATGTTCTAAGTTGACTGAGAAGACATTTATCCTTTATTGACCCAGCATCAAAATTGTTTTTTGGTGTCCATGACTCCAATTTGATGAAAGAATCAATAAAATTTATGGTGGGTCCTTGTAGACCACTATTCACCTGAAGGGAGATTGCATCTATGGTAGGAAGTTGTTTGTGAGTGGTGCATGACACCTACAAAACAAATATTGAGCACAACCTTGATTGTTAGAATCATTAATTAGTTCATAAAAGAGAGAGGGATGCATTAGTGGAGGGATGCATTGACGTGATTGATGAAAACAAATAGAAGAACACATCATTGGTTGAGGAAAAATGGAGAAAAGGGATCACTGTTTATTTATTTATTTATTTCTACACAAAAAAAAATCTACACATTTTGAACATGTGTGTGATTTAAAAATACACATAAATTTTTAATGTGTGCACATTCCTTTCATATATAAAACCCACATGGAACCAAGTGTCCATGGGGAAATTGTCTATGTGGCAACGTGTGCACATTCCTAGAGTGTGCACGCGCTCCTAGAGCATGCACACATTCTTTGAGTGTGTGTGCATTCCTAAAATTCACAATGGGTGCACATTTCCGTTGATGAAATAGGGAACCATCTTCATGCACCTGCCCTTGTGTTTATTTTCTAATATCATAATATATGGTTGATTTGGAAAGAAATAATAGGTTTTGTTCTAAGTTGACTGAGAAGACATTTATCCTTTATTGACCCAACATCAAAATTGATTTTGGTTTCCATGACTCCAATTTATTGAAAGAATCAATAAACTTTATGGTGGGTCCTTGTAGACCAATAGTCACCCAAAATGAGATTGCATCTATGGTAGTAAGTTGTTTGTGAGTGGTGCATGACACCTACAGAACAAATATTGAGCACAACCTTGCTTGTGAGAATCATTAATTAGTTCATAAAAGAGAGAGGGATGCATTAGTGGAGGACATCAAGGAGAAGAATAGGGAAAATGAAGGAAAGAAAACAAAAAGTGGGCAATCACAAACGTAATAATATAATAATGGGAAAATTTATTTCTTTGGGAGTTCTACATATTTTTTATGTTTAACCTAACCAACGAATGAGCACATACTTGAAACTTCAGATAGGATTAAATACACATCAAATACCACCTAAGATAGAAAAGTAAAATATGGATACAACAAACTTGTCTCAAACGACTATATTAAACTGAAAATATATGTAATTAAACTTTTAAAGCTTTCATAACTAAAATGTTCATCTTTTATTTAAATCTACATTGAAAATTGTGTTATGTTATGACATGTAGTGGGATAAGTTCAACAAGGTTCTCAACAAAGAACAACTAAAAATTACTTTGAACTAGGAATATAAATCCTTGGTTGAACTTGGGAAAAGTGGGGGTAAAAATATTTCATAGTGACCCTAGATTTAATAAAGTGAAATATTGCAAGATACCAGATATATAAAATATGCATAACAGAAACGAAATGCT
>CBVK0101076095.1:0-10044 GCA_900067695.1 Picea abies
ATCTCATAGAGAAATGTACATGGCTCATCCAGGAGTCATGAAGATGAGGGTCGACCTTAAACCCTTATTCTTCTGGAAGGGAATGAAGGAAACCATTGTCGACAACGTGGCGAGATGTCTAGATTGTTAGCAAGTGAAAGCTAAACATAGACATCCAACAAGATTACTACAACCACATGCTATTCCATAATTGAAATGGAAAGTCGTTTCAATGGACTTCATTGTTGGATTGCCGTTGAAGACAAGGAGGCACAACTCGATTTTCATGGTAGTTGAAACTATGACAAAGAGTGCACATTTTATCCATGTGCATATGATGTATCAAGTGCTAGATATAGCTAAATTTTTTACCAACAAGATAGTGATATTGCATGGCGTTCCTAAGAGGATGATATCCAATCGAGGATTGGTGTTTACAAGATGTTTTTGGACTAATTTCCAAGAGGCCTTGGGAACCCAATTTAACTTTAGTACCGCATATCACTCGAAGACTGATGGGAAGACAGAAATAACGAACCAAATCTTGGAGGATATGTTGCATATGTATGTGATGGACCAGTAGAAGCATTGGTAAGAGTTCTTTCCACTGGGATAATTTGCATACAAAAATAATTATCAAAGGACCATTAAGATGATGCCATTCGAGTTTCTTTATGGGTGACCATGTCAGACGCCTTTGAGTTGGGATTGACTTAAGGATAGGGTCCTGGTAGGACCATAAGAGATCCAAGAAATGGAATATAAAATGAAAACCATAATACAAAGGATCAGGGAAGTGTAGGATCGACAAAATGGTTATGATGATGCGCATCGTGTCGACCGTAGTTATGAATTTGGTGATCGAGTCTTCTTGTGGGTGAAACCATACAAGTGTTCGATCAAGTTTCTAAAGGGTTATAAACTCTCTCATAGGTTCATGGGACCTTTAGAAGTTGTGGACAGGAAAGGGCCCATGGCATATCGACTAGCCTTTCCTGATTCTTTGAGGTATATGCAATATTTTTCTCATGTATCGATCTTGAGATATTATGTTAGATATCCTACACATGTGATTGACATGAGTTCCTTCCAGGTATCAGATGAGTTTGTGTTCACGATGGAGTGAATATGCATTCTAGACCATCACATTTGAAAACTACGACATCGAAGAGTCGATCATGTCAAAGTCCAGTGGGAAAATTATAGTTCGCACTCGGCTACGTAAAAGGGTGCATGTGATATACGTCAATAATTTTCACTTTTGTTTGATAGCTAGACATTTAGATATTTTCAAATACTTTATTTCTGCACTTGTATACTGTGAAACTTTGGGATGAAGTTTAAAACAAGAGGGGGTGTATGTAACATCTTTCTCTTGCATGCACCTGATGTGACTTATTCTTTGAGGAAAATTGTGTTCAAGTGATCAAGTACATTATATGATTGACTTCTTCTCTTATGGATTCTGATGATGAGACTATGGATTATGGTGTTATGATATTTTATTTATGTATAGACATGTGCTATTGATTGGTTTCTTCTGAGTGTGTAGGACTCTTGATAGATTGAGTATGCCAATGACATTGATGGTCATCCTTGGACTCTGTATCGAGTCGGGGAGTGGACTATATATGGTTTGGGTATTTTTGTTTATGCATATGTGACATATATTCGGGTGTATCATGATGATGCTTATGGATAGTTGACATGTTTTTGTTGATGGATGTAGGATGAAAATTTCTTGCTAATCAAACTCACATTAGGAGTAAAGGGGACATGCATGAAAACCAAAGATATTGAGGGAGAGGTGTGGTAGCAAATCTGCCACAGCCTACTATCACTCTCGTCGTGTCTTGAACTGTAGGTTAACGATTACCTAGTTTGAGAGATCCACAATGTCATGAGGGAAGACTGAGACAGTTTCTCACGAAGATTCTAAGGGGCATGCAATAAGGAAGGTTTCTTATTCCTTAGAGGCCCTTAGTCTGCCACAAGGTTGCCTAATAGAGTACTGACTCCAAGGGTTGGACGTCTACCAAAAATCAGTCAAAAGGAGAGTGGCACCCTTGGAGCACGTAGTGTGTCTTCAAGGGCATGTCGCATAAATGAAACATGAATAAAGGCGAGTGGAACCATTGGAGCACATAGTGCATCTTGAAGGGCACGTCGCGAATTTTAACACTGGTGAGTCAATGAATCTAGTTACGTAGAAAACAATATCTTATTTTGACTTGGTCATCCTTAAAATAAATGTTGTATGAGTAAAGTTTAAAAATTATAAAATTTTCCTTAAATTTTTTTTTTCTAAGCCTGGTTGAAATCAGAGCATAGGTCTAAATGGGGTGTAAGGACTAAAAAAATAATAATTAATCAATTAATAAAAGGGGGATGAAGAAAAATCAAATTTAAAATTTAAAGGAGAAAGAATTTATAAAAAAATTAATTGTTGGTTATGTGTAAAAACCTGCTAATTTAGAACTTAGACAAAAAGGGGAAAATTAAATGCAAAAGGATTTTCGAACATAGAAGGGAATCTAGTCTAGTGAACTTTCCAATTTAGAACTCAACTAAGCTTTAAGAGAGGCGTTAGTAATTAAAGGGAATGTGAGGGAATAAAGGGACATTAAGGAGCAGTTTTAGGAATGCTTTTAGGTGGGTGAGGGAAATTGGCAATTTAATTTAATTAATAAAGTGAATTTCTAGTGCAACTAAGAGATTGGGTCACACATGTATGGGGTAGAATATTTCCTAATAAAAATTTAATAAAAATAAATTAACGTGCATTTTGGAAAGGGACACTAAGATAATTCTATAAAAGAAATGGCGGAGGAGGAGAATGGATGACAACTGGTATGCATAAGGTCATGCTACCGGATTTTTCTCTTGATTGATTTTTCTTCTGGGAATTTGGATACCTTGTGAGGTGAGCTGGGAGCTAGATTTCTTTGGTTTGTGTGCATGGCCCCTTTGTGGCTCGGGGGCTCATGGGGAAGATGAGTACTTCTAGCAGGGGTTGGGAGGTACCGCTGAGATCTCAGCGATTCGCAAGAAAAAGCAAGGAGGATCACCAACAACCAAATAACATCAACAAGCCATCAGTTGGGTTACGATACACAATTTTTTTTAATTTGCAGTTGTAAATTAGCTAGAAGTGTACATAGATTTATTGTTGATGTGTTTGTAATGGTTGTCTGATATTGTTGGGCATAGTCCCCGCCTCTTAATTTTTGTTGTGTCTTTCATTATTTTATTAATGTCAATAAACTCTGCGTGTGAGCAAGAAAAATGCTCAGCATAGGGGCATGTTTCCTCTGCATTTTTGTTGTGTCTTTACTTGTTTTATTAATGTGAATAAGCCCTTCGTGTGAGAAAGAAAAACACCCAACATAGGGGCATGTATCCTCTGCATTTTTGTTGTGTCTTCCTTGTTTATTTTGAGCTAATTAAAATCTGCGTATGAGCAAAAAAAATGCCCAGCATAGGGGCATGTCTCCTCTGTGTTTTTGTTGTTTCTTCCTTGTTTATTTTGACGTGATTAAATTCTGTGTGTGAGAAAGAAAAACTCCCAGCATAGGGGCATGTGTCCTCTGCATTTTTGTTTTGTCTTCCTTATTTATTTTGATGTGTTCTGTCAATTATATTTCATATACACAAGGGAGTCCCTTCTTTTCTATACAATCCCTCAATGACCTCCCCTTACCAGTGCCAGTGTATTTCTAATAAGTACCAAGATGAAACCCTCTATAGGTTCAGTGTAGATCTAGTTCTTGTCTATTTCAAGGTGATCATCAATATGTTGGACGAGATTCCTATTTTTTTCAAGGATAGATCTCCACTTCTTCTTCTCTTCTATTTGTACCAAAAAATTTATATGTTTGATGTTCCCTTGGAATGGGATCTCATCACTCCAACTCTTCCTCAAAGTATTCTCTTTTCAAAGTTACGTTCTCTCCCCTCTTCTCTATTCCCCCTCTATTCGAACATGAGTTTTCACCTTTGGTATCTTTCTCCTCCAATCATTGGGATTCCTATGGCTTCTGTCAGATGTGACATATTTTTTGGAATCTAAATTTCTAAAGGGGGGAATCTATGGTGTCCTATTCATCAAGTTGTTCAATCAACCCTTTGCCTTCTTCAAGATACCAAACTGTCAACAATTATTAACTACTTCAACCACCAATATGATTTCCATTACAAGTCACATGGATCCATACCAATATAAGAATGTTGGAAAGTGTATTCTCATGTTTTTATGTATAGGAAATCTTGCTAAGAAAGATTTCTATTTTATTCACAAAAAAATATCAGCTCCACCACTCCAACCCACTTTATCAATTCCTACTTCATCAGTTCCCACTTGTGTATCATGGCCAATACTTTTAAGGTTGTTCCCTCTCAGTCAACTGTATAGTGTTTTTATTAATTAAAAACATAATTGCATTCTTCATAATCACATCATATAAAGTCTTAAGAATAATTACAATCATGGGGAAAACAGGGTGTCACATTCTCCTCCCTCTTAAAGAAACACCATCCTTGGTGTTTAAATAACCATGTATGTATATTTATACAGAAAGTAAAATTGGGTATGCCATTCTCATAGCATCTTTCAGTTCCCATGTAGCCTCATCTACTCCAAAGTGTTTCCATTGCATCTTGACCTACATGTTGGCTTGGTTCCAAAGCATTGTTTCTCTCTTGTACAGGATGCATTGTGGCTTAGTCTGGAATTATCCCTCTAGCTACAACTATATCATAGTCCAATAAATAAAATTATTAGAATCATGTACATATTTCTTTAATAAATATACATGGAACACATTATGAGATTTAACAGTAGGTGGTAATGCAAGTTTGTATGCTAATGGACCCACTCTTTCTAGGATATCAAAGGGTCCATAATAGTGAGGTGGAAATTTAACAAAAGTTCCCATCCTTAAGGAAATTCTCTTAGGTTTCAGCCAGAGATACACATGCTCTCCCACTTTGAACTCTCTCTGAGTTATATTTTTGTTTTCATAGCTCTTTATTTTGTCCTAATCTATCTTCATATTCTTCCTTATATTGACCATTGTATTTTCCATTTCCTTCAACAATTATGGTCCAATGGTAATATTATCCACTGAACTGTCTCAGTTGATTGGAACTATACAATTCCTTCCATACTTAACATCAAACGGGCTCATCTTCAATGATTCATGATAACAATTGTTATAGGAAAACTCTACCAAGGCAATATACTCTTTCGACTGCTTAGGATGATGCATAACATGCATCCTCAACATGTTCTCTATCACCCTATTCACTCTTTTGGTCTAGCTATCTATTTGAGAATGATAGTCCATGCTAAATGCTAGTTGTGTTCCCAAGCATGCAAACAAGCATTTCGAGAAATTTGAAGTGTACTTAGCATCTCTTTATGAGATTATGGTCTTAGGAAAACTATGGAATCTGAAAATTTTCTTCATAAAAATGTTAGCATTGTCTGTGGATTTGAAAGTAGATTTCATTGGGATGAAGTGAGTTGCCTTGATCAACTTATCTACTACAACCACGATTGTGTCATGTTTCTTCATTTCCTTTGGTAGAACAGTGATCAAATCCATGGATATTGTCTCCCACTTCCACTCTCGAATAGGAAAAGGATGCAATATCCCAACATGATGTCTATGATCAACTTTCGCATGTTCAAATTCTAAAAACTTAGTAATGTATTGAGAAATGTCCCACTTCATTCCAGGGAAATAAGACATTTGTCTTATGGCTGTCACCATTTTCTGGTAACCAGGATGACCCAAATAATGTTTTTTATGTAACTCATCCATAATCAAGTTTTTGAAATCTTCTGAATTAGGAACATACAACCTATTTTTGTACAATAACAACTCATGAACTCAAATATGATATCCTTCATATTTATTCTCCATGGGTTCTTTCTATAATAACCATTTTTTTACTTGGTTGAAGAACTCATCTTCCTGTAGGATGGTTTTAATCCTCTACTTGATATCAAACTCTACTACACTTTTTGTTTCTATGTGCACAATTTGCACTCTTCGGCTGAGCACGTCTGCTACTCAGTTTTATTTTCTTTTGATATGTTTGATTTCAAAATGAACATCATTGATCAACGCGATCCACCTGGCCTATCTAGCATTCAAACTTGGTTGGTCTAACAAATACTTTATTCCTCAATGTTCTATCATAAAAAAAACATTCTTCCAAGCAAGTAATGTCTCCACATATTCAATGCATGCACTATCACTGCAAGCTCCATATCGTGAGTGACATACTTTTCTTCATGCTTAGTTAACTTCCATGATTAATAACAAATAACTGTCCCTTATTGCATAATAACTCTAATGAGTCCTTATTCGCAAGCATCATTTCAAACCAAGAAATCCTTTTCAGGGTTTGAAATATTTAAAACAGGGGCATTGGTCAAAATATGTTTCACCTGCTGAAAGTTGGCCTCACACTCTTGTGACCATATAAATATCTTCCCCTTCCTTTGTAAGTAGGTAATTCGATTACCAATATTGGAAAATCCATTTATGAACATTTTGTAATATCCAACCAACCCCATGAAGGACATTACTTTAGTTACATTCCTAGGGGAAGGTCAATCCATGATTGCCTTGATCTTCTCGAGATCCACTGCCACTCCTTCTATTGAGATTGTCTGGCCTAAATACTGTATTTACTTCTATAACAAAGCACATTTACTGAAATTATCATAGATATGGTATTCTCTCAACACCTATAACACCATCCTAATATGTTCTCCATGCTCTTATTTATTCTTGGAATAAACAAAAATGTCATCCACAAATCCTAGGACAAACTTGTCTAGATATTTGTTTAGCACACTATTTATTAGACACATGAAAGTGGCTGGTTCATTTTCAAGATCAAATGGAACCACTACAAAATCATAGTTCCCATACCTCATTCTAAAGGATGTCTTTTGTATTTACTCATCCTTAATCCTAGTTTATATCCATACCTTAAATCAATCTTTAAAAAGACTGTAGCTCTTCTGAGATGATCAACGAGATCGTTGATCCTCGGTAAACGATACTTATTCTTGATGGTCACCTTGTTCAACTGTCTATAGTAAATACACAATGTCAAGGTACCATGTTCTTTATAAATAGGGATGGTTCTCCCCACATGGACACACTTAGTCTGATATAACCTTTATCCAACATTTCCTTTAGTTGTATCTTCAGCTCCAAGAACTCGAGTGTACTTTTGATGTTGCTACCTCTCCATGTATAATAAATATTGAAAAAATAAATATCTCATGTTGGAGGTAGTTTAGGTACCTCCTCTAGAAATGCATCCTTAAATTCCCAAAACACAAGGGAATATTCAACCTTTATCTCCTTCCTTTCTACTAAGTTAAGCACTTGTATAGTATAGAAGGAAAACCCTTTCCTACTAAAATTCTTAAGCTGCAATGTTTATATTTTCATTACTGAAAATGGATTTTGAATGCCTTGCAAGATTCTTGAGTTGCCTTCTTCATATTCAAATTCCAAAACCTTCTCATAACACTTTAATATTTCCTTTTGGGAAGTTAACCAATCCATACCCAACAACACATCACATGAGCCTAGGGGTATGATGTTCAAGGTTTTGCGTACATAGTCTACTTATATAGGACAAGATTCTATGACCTCAACCACGTTTCTCTTGTTTCTTGTGGCTAATTGGACTAACCATGCGTTTTCATGTTTATTCCTCTATAATTCACATGCTTCAACAAATTGAGGTGAAATATAACCAAGGTTAGATCTAGGGTCAATTAAAATAGAAATAGCTTTCTTTTCAATTATACCTTCCATCTCTAGTATTGAAGCTTGGTGGTCTTCTTATCGATTCTCCACAACTGTGTATATCCTTGGCACACTTTTTTCCACATCATTTACTATATCTTCTTCCTATACATGATACACTTTCTTGCTATCATGTTTTCTGTGAGGAAAATCCATCAACAAGTGTGGTTCTCCACAACCCCAATAGTGTAGATGTCATTTCTTTAATTCCTTTACTATTTCTCTTTCTTGCTCTGTTGGCTTATTTCCACTTTGAGATGGAAAATTGTGTTGGTGCACACTTCTACTTGGATGGCCAAATTGTGCACCCTTCCTTGAATTATTGTATGGAAAGGACTTGAATCCCTTTTTCTGGAATACACTCTTAGCCTTTGTTTTCCAGTCCTTAGAATGATCTTTCTTGTGCTTAGACTGATTGTAGAAACACTTGGCCTTCCTTAAAACATCTCCCAATGTCTTTGGCTTGTCAAATTCAATTATGTCCTGATAGGACTGTGGAAATCCACTGAGAAAGTGATGCACTCTTTCTTTCTCATCCTTTAGGTAAGGAACATACCTCAATATTTCCATGAATATTTTATCATATGAATCCATAATAATTTGATGCAACTTATGTTCATGGAATTCCTTAATCTTCTCACCGTAATACTTCTCTGATAAGTATGACTTTCTTAAGTACTTTTCAAAATTCTTCCATGTTAGTATGATTTCCTTTAGTCCTTTTATTTCCTTGATGTATTTCCACCAAATGGAAGGTCCTCCATTCATATTGAAAACAAAAATTCTACTTGCTATTTTCAGAATAATTGTGTACCCAAAAATACTTCTTCAAACCAAACAACCATACCTCGACTTCTTCTCCTTTCTTAATATATCCATTGACTATAAGTGTCTTAGCCTTCTTAAATTCTTCATTTAGGGAACTTTGTGAACATATCTTCATTTTATTCGGAACACTCGTTCCAGTATCACTATTGTAAATCTCTTCAAAATAAATCTTCCTACTGGATGACTCTATGGAAGCACTTCGACAAGATTTTATTTTCTTGACATTTTGATGCCTCTTCTCGGAAGACCTCCTCCCCACATTGCTATGACTTAATAAATGACTTTGGGAATCCAAGGGGGTATTCAACTCTTATGAATTCCACAATTTTGTGTTACTAGGGCTCTCTTGCAAATTCTTCTTTATTTTAGTCAAACTCTAAAATAATACTACAATCTACTTTTCCTGCATGACCTGATATTTCCCGAGCCCCTCATTATATGCCTTCAGGATCCTAATAGTAGCCATCAAAATAGGAGGGGTTTCTCTATCCCTCCAACCATTAGATTCATCATTTCCAAGGTGTGAGGTGTCTTCCATACTATGTTTTACCATTCACCTCTAATTCTTTTCAATACATCCTATAAGATGAAACAACAACCATTATTACTAATGACATCATTATACTTAAAACATACATGACAAGAGACATTAGAAACCACTTAAAAAAATAGTTTTAGGTGGTCTCGGTGACCCATTCAATATTAGAGTTTGAAATCTACTATGATACCACTATGTAACACACTCTACCCCCTAATCCTCTCTTAGGCTAGTGGGATGTTAAAATATCCTCTTCTACTACTTACTTTGTTTAGAGAAACACAACCCATATTTGGATTCCTCGCATTGAGAGCTTTCCAATAATCATAATCTTTCCCAAATATGAGCTCAATATCCAGAGTTATGACCTCTCAAAATTTCCCAACTCCCTGCCATGTGACATCCATGTGGCTACCTATCACTCATTCCATTTGATGTGGCACTTGCATTGTGCCTGTGACCTGGCTCATCGACTGGATGGTTCGACCTCTCAAGACCCTTCTTCATCATCCTCGAGGAGACATAAGTCACCCATGTCCTCAAGTTCTGATGATGAAATATGATGAGTCAAATATCCATATACAACAACTATTGGACCATAAAACTCAATGGATGTGATCGTGTGGGTGCCTTCAACTTGCACGAAGATTAATGCCTGCCCTTTGAAACTCTTCAAAGGTAACTAGGTGGGACCTACAACAATATATGACTGAGATTCTATCTCACCCATTCACCAATCAACAACCCTCATATAACCTTGTAAAGGTATTTGTAGTCATTGAAGTGCACTGATCCAAATGGATGTCAGTGGGCTCCCACCTATTCCAACTGGCTCATTTTGGCAGTTTTCTAGTTTGG
>CBVK0101076096.1:0-10044 GCA_900067695.1 Picea abies
AAATGAGCCTAATGGAGTTTTCTTTTAGTTTTTCAAAATCCTAAAAATTGAAAACATCAGCGAGCAAGAACTGGCCCGGGCTCGAGAAAAATCCACAAGACAGTAGATGGAGTTTTCTTTAAGTTTTTCAGACTCCTAAAAATTGAAAATACTAGCGAGCAGGAACTGGCTTGGACTTGAGAAAAATCCACGGGGCAGTAGACGGAGTTTTAATTAAGTTTTTCAAACTCCTTAAAATTGAAAACATCGGCGAGCATTAACTAATCTGGGCTCGAGAAAAATCCATAGAAAAGTAGTAGCTAGGATTATTGTTTTGTAATAAAAAGGAAGTGGCAACAGGAGCAGTGACCAACCTGGTTCCAAAAGAGGAGGATTTTGAATCTCAACATATGGTCATCCAGCTACATAGTGCCTTCTTGTCACAAATCTTGGAGCCCAGTCATTGAATTCTTTTGCCTTATTTTTTTGACACTTCCACTGTAAATTCAAAGTTCTTGTATCAAGTGTTGGTATTTGTTTCACCTACATGGTTTTTCAGTAGAATCGAATCACGGGTCCTCTTCCATAGCATCAAAACACCAACAACTTCTACAAAAGGGCAACCTACAAAGTTCCAGACTACATAGCACTACCACCAGGTACCTTGTCCAATCCCCTTTGAGTATCGGAATACCATTTTGTGATGATCTAGTACTAGATAACATCTGTGCGTTCATCCGGTACTGAAAACAATGTTTTCCTCTGTGCTCTTCCGGTACTAGGAAAAACTTTGTGTTCATCCGGTACTGGGAAAAAAATTGTGTTCATCTGATACTATGAAAAAATCGGCATTCATCTAGTACTGGGAGAAGCTCTGCGTTCATCCGATACTGTGGGAAAATCTCTGTGTTCATCCGGTATTGTAGGAGAAGCTCGACGTTTATCCGGTACTGGGGGAAAAGGTCTGTGCTCATCCAGTACTGGGAAAAACTCTACATTCATCTGGTACTGTGGGAAAATCTCTGCGTTCATCCGGTACTGAGGGTAAAAAGAAATGTGTGTTCATCCAGTACTAAGGTGATCCGGTATTGGTAATGAGGTGTTGGTAGTCCTTATCCTATATTTAAAGTTTTTGCTACTCGATTTAAATGATTCAAGTAATAGGATGTATAAACTCAATATATTTTTGTTTTATTAAGGAATTATACTAATTATGTATTAAACATGTGGTTACTCTCAATTATGGAACACTCCCTACCACGAACTTCTGCAAGTCCTCATCTACATCTCCTTTTGAAGAAATCATTCCTATACACCCGAAATGTTGAGAGTACGAGGTAATTGTATCTCTAACAGGATCAATTTCTTTATTTCCATTTATATGGTAGAGAAATGTCATAATCCCATAAGCCAACATTGTGCCATACGAATGAATTAAGCCGCATCTTTACGCATGTCTAACCATGATTCTCATGATGTCAGAAGATTTCATACTTGTGAGTTCTGGTCATAACGACCACATATCTTGTCATCATTGTCCAACACTCCTGTGAACATGATCTGATGCCAACTTTCATACGAGTCTATAAGTTATTCATGAATTGAACCTGTCTTACCTTGTCATCATTACCCTGGATGTGACCGTTCCAATCTGAATCTTAATTTATAAACACTCCTCTAGATGGATTTGCCATCCAGATGAGTGTTATTTACCATTTTTACTGTCACACCACCTACATTTACACTGTGATCTTATTCCTTCGTATCGTTTGCATACTTATCCTCTTCCGGTACTCCATCACGATCTATGCTAATCTGGTACTCAACCCTTGTTCCTTTGTTGTGTGCCTCATACACCTTAAGAATTGTTTTAAGCTAGCATGGGGGTCGATAGGCATGAGCATGTGTTCCAGTTATATAGGGAAACACCAGAATATCAAGCTTGAAGGGAAATATTTGAACAGGCCGACTGGGTCCCATTTTTGAATAAATTTAAAGGATATCACGAAGGAGTCTCTCTTGCTTTTGCGTAGACATATGATGGAGAAAGTGTTCAGTTTGGAGATATGAAGTTAACGATTTCGGAGGCCACTATAGCAGAGGCTACAGTCCTCCCTTCATCTGGATAAAAATACTTCAAGGGGGTGATCGTTGACAGAAAGCTTTGTCAAAAGTTTCTTAGGCCAAAACATCAAGACCCCGATTGGACTAAGGGCATTCCTCGAAGCTGCATCAAAGAAGATAATTGGACGATTCTCATTAGTTTGCATATATTTCTCACATGCGAGGGGAGGTATGAAGTAACCTTCCTATACCATTTGAAACTTTTGTCACATTTTAAAGGAGGGCCACAAATTGATTTTCCTCACTTCCTATGGATGAGTTTAAATAAAATGGTGAGAGGGTTTAAATCAGCTTCCAAGAAACCTGAAACCAGCCTCCATCACCATGGCCTAATGAAACTTTTGGTTTTCCATGCCTTGAGAAAACAAGGTAGTAGTTGGAAGCAACTAGTCCTCTAGAGTGGAAGTAGGGAATGCTCAGCAAGGGAAAACTCCAGAGCCCACACTTTGGTCCTCCATGGTGAAAATCAAATCGAAACAAGAGAAACAAGTTTGCAGGCCTATAACTACTATTAAAATGAAGAAGAGGAAGCTATTTGAGGAGACTTCCACCCCTGTCAACAAATCTGAGGAAGTATCACTTCCTGTACAAAGAACCACCAGGAGCATGGCCAAATATATAACAGTTCCATATGTGCCTTCTCTTCCAAAAGAGCCTATTGATATTATGACTTCTCCAGAGAAGGAAATTGGCTATGGGGATACGATTAGTGAGATCAATGGGTTGGTGACATAAACCTTGAGAGGTCTAAGAAAGGAGAAAGAAGCCCAAGAGGAGGTGATGGAACAAACAAACACATCTGATCCTGACAATTCTCTGAGCAAACAAAAATTGATAGTGAAAATTGGGAAGTTGAAAAAATAGAATGAGAAGCTGAAACAAGAAGTTACAAAGTACCAAGTGTTGGATAGGCACATTAAGGCAGAGAATGCACAATTAAAAGAATGTAACCTAAGGTTACAAGATGCACAAGAAGAGGTCTCTTCTAAACTCAACAAAGTTTTACGTTTGATCCAATACATCGGGGTGATTAAGAAGGAACTTAGGAGCAAAGCTTCTGGTCTCAACATGCTATAGCCAAATAAATGATGCAGAATGGTTCAGTTTTGCAAAATTTTGAGTATCAGTTTTGATGTTGTTGCATGAGGGCATGCAATGACTTTAGCATGGGGGAAATGTTGAGTCTCCATTTTGACACTTCTAGTATCCTATGTTATCCTCTATTTGAGTCTATTTTACCTATGCTATGTGTATATAATTGACCATTTCCTCCACAAACCTACTTTGTGACCTTGTCCATGTGAATAGAGAGGTAACTTATGTTAAAGCATGATTTGTTTGATTTTCTTGATTAAATTGGATTAAATGGTTGATTTGTATGCTCCTAACTACTTTGACTCTTAAGCAGCTCCATCTGGTACTGCAACCATCACTTGATTTGGTAATCTACAGGATCCGGTACTTCATTGATCTGTTACTCTGTTATTCCATCTATTCTGGTACTACACTTTCAACACCTATTCTGGTACCAGCACAATGATTCTTCTGGTACTACCCTCTTAGTGTTTATTTTGGTACCAACACAACGATTCTTCCAGTACTACCCACTCAGTGTTTATTTTGGTACCAAAACAGTGTTTCATCCGGTACCACCAGCTCAGCGCCTCATCCGGTACCACCAGCTCAGCATTTCATCCGGTACCACCAGCTCAGTGCCTCATCCAGTACCATCCTTGCGCCTATTCTGGTACTATCTTTGCGTTGGTCCGGTACCCATGGTCGTGACTATGTTCATCTAGTACTAAACCCCTGTCTACGGGATTTACATGTTGAACGAGTATGTTGATGAAGATTCCAAGAAGTTAGTTGGATAGAAGTCTCTTGAGGTAGTTTTGAGATCACGATAGACTTCATCGCTCGTGCACTTCGTGTCATGAGGATGAATTCCATCCCTAGATATACGATATGAATTTCCAATTGTAATATTTTAAAACCATTTGATAATTATCTTTAGATCTTTGTAATAACGACTCACCTTCTTTATAAGGGATGTTGTGTAGATGATAGGGAGAAAGTAGTAAGTAAAGGATAATACACATTGTTATGCTGAATGAAATGTTGAACTGTTGATTCAATCGATCAATTGAAGGAATACAATTGAAATTTTGTGCAATTCATGAGCATGAATAAAGTGTTTTAGTCTGCAATATCTTTAGAGGTACCTTGTTGGTTCGGCAAAGTCCCATCGCCCCAACCAAGGTAAAACTCCATGTACATGTCTCTGTGTGTTGTAAGTCAATTGTGTGAGTGTGAACACTTAATAGTTGTGCGTTTTTAATTATTTTGAATCAGTGTGAGTAAATGATTATACATTGAACATAGTAGATAATTTCATTTCCGTTTCTGCAGATTGATATTTAATTGATAAGAGTTTGATAGATGTGTGGGATTGTTAAGTAAGTAATTGCTATTGTTTTGAATTTATGATTGTGGTGTTCTTAGTAGGTACAGGAACCATAAGACTTCATCTCTCGCCTCCATGTTCCATATAATGAAGTCTCTCAATCATATTGGTTGTTTCATGTATTAAAGAAGGTTTGATTGGAATTGATATGGTTATGATTGATTTCTTTCTAAGAGTAAATAAAGTGAAATGTTGATTGATGTTTCAAATGCTAAAAGAAGCAAGATCTAAGTTCATCTCTCCATTTCATGAGCCTCTAATGAACAGACTTGTTATCTAAGCAAGAACCTTTTTCGTTGAGTGTTTATTTGAGAGTTTCATTATAAGTTTTATCCTCTGAGTTTGAAGTTGTGTAATTGTTCAGATATCTCAAAAACAAATTATTTTGTTATTGATTGTTTCTTGATTGAGTTATACTCATCAGACATAGATAAACCACCTGTTGTTGGCACATATAGTGTAACAACTCTGTTGATTATGAATCTTGGTCGATAATTTATGGTTGGTAATATATTATGCATATAATTGCACCAACATTTAGAGTGAGCGAAAATTTGCAGCCACATCCATGTCCTCCACGACCGACCTCTCCATGTAGCAAAAGCAAGTGGATAAGATCGTTTTAGAATACAAAGACATATTCTGCTCATCTATTGGGGTACCTCTGCACTATCAGGTCAAGCATTCCATCGATCTGACCCCCGTCGCACTGCTACCCAATGGACCAATCTATCATCTCTCTTTGTTAGAAAATGAGGAGATCAAGCGTTAGATCCAAGAACTGCTCCACAAGGGACACATCCGACCCAAGTCATCACCTAGTGGAAGCCCAATCATGCTTGTGAAAAAGAAAGATGAGACCTGGGGACTCTACATTGATTACCGACCCCTAAATAAAATCACAGTCATGAACCGGTACCCGATTCCCCAAATTGACGATCTCCTTGATCAGCTCAAGGGGCCAAATACTTCAGTAATATTGATCTGAAGTATGGATACCATCAGGTCCCAATAGAGAAGACAGATGTATGGAAGACTGCCTTCAAGTCAAAAGAAGGTCTTTTTGAATGGATGGCCATGCCCTTTGGTTTGAAAAATTCCCCAGCAAATTTCATGAGGATGATGGACGATATCTTGTGACCTTTCACCAATTTGTTTGTATTGGTGTATCTGGATGACATCCTCATCTACATCAAGACTTGGGTGGAACAATTACATCATATTCAACAGGTTATTCACACTCTGTGACATCACAAGATATATGTCAACTTGGAAAAATGATCCTTTGGCATGGAAAGGGTCTAGTACCTAGGCTACATTGTCGATTAGCATGGTGTGCATGTGGATCCATCCAAGATCCAATTCATCTCTGACTGGCCAGCCACAACCACGCTCATTGAGCTTTAGAGCTTCTTAGGCCTTGCTAATTTCTATCACAGGTTCGTGTTGGTATTCTCCCATATTGCATGGGCCCTTCCCATATTGCATGGGCCCTCAGCCAAGTAACCAGGGGTGGTGGTAAGGAAAATTTTGTGTGGGGCATGTCCCAACAACAAGCATTCAATGATTTGAAGCAATGTTTATGCTCAGCCCTAGTGATTTCATTACTCATCCTACAATAGCCCTTTGAGATCAAGACAGATGCTTCAGACTATGTTGTGCATGCAGTTCTCACTTAGCACAGCCACCCCGTGGCCTATCATAATGAGAAATTATCATATGTCATCCGTAAGTACCCTACTTACGAAAAAGAAATGTACTCCATTGTGAAAGCTTGCCACCAATAGAGGAATTGCATTCTCTGGAAGGAGACATACATCTACACTGATCATAAGTCATTGCAATTCATGCAGACACAAGACAAATTGTAGAATGACTACCATCATAAGTGGTCCACATACTTGCAGTGGTTCCACCTCAACATCAAGTATAAGATAGGAAGTACCAACCATGTTGTTGATTTCCTTAGCCAACCTCCAGCTGCGGAACTCACCACAGTGTTATGCTCTTACGGACACGAGACCTCTGGATGGCCCCAACTCTATGATAAATATCCTGACTTCACCACCACCTGACAAATGTTGGGTGCACACACAACTCTCAGTAATTTCCATCTTCAGGATGGGTTGTTGTTCCATCTAGGCCATCTCTGCGTTCCATCAAGCGAGCGGGCGAAGCTAATTTAGGAAGCCCACTATAGTTAGGTGGAAGGACACTTTAGCGTAGAAAAGAAAGTGGCAGTGTTGCAGTAACATTTCTACTGGCTGAAACTTCGACAAGATGTTAGCAAGTATATCAGGTCCTGCACTACCTATGTTATTTCCAAACCGACCACTAAGAAACAAGACATGTACACCCCTCTGCCTACTCCTGACAAACCTTGGGAATCCATTTCAATGGAAAACATGTCAGGCCTTTCATCCACCAAGCGTGGAAGTGACTGTGTTTTTGTGGTTGTTGATCGCTTTTCCAAGATGGCAATTATGGTCGCCTGCAAGAAGAGCATCATAGCAGAGGCCACTACTAAGCTCTTCTTTTAACGAGCGTGGATACATTTTTGGATACCACAAACATTATCTCATATTGGGACAGTTGGTTCCTCAACACATTCTGGTCAAGCCTATGGTTACTATTGGACACCAAGCTCACCAAATCCACTGCCTTGCACCCCCAAACGGATGACCAAACCGAGGTCATCAACTGGATGATCATGCATATCCTGCGCATGTGCAATTCCAAGCACCCCCACACATGGGATGAGAGTCTTCCCTATGTTTATCACAACTACAATAGATCCATACATAGCTCAACCAACCATATCCCCTTTCAAGTGGGCTTATGATTTCAACCATTGGGTCCCATGGATGTTGCACTACACCTGCGTCCACCTAGGTAGAATCATCCCATGATCAAGCTGAAGCTAACAAAGCCACCCAGATAATTGAGTGGATACAGCACATCCGCCAACAGGTTCAAGATATTTTATAGAATTCCAATTCCAAGTACAAGCAACGCCATGATCAACATCAGGTGCCACACAAGTTTCAGGTGGGAGACAAAGTTTGGTTGCACTTGCAAAAAGAACGCCTTACAGAGCCCCATTGGAATCTCCGTCTACTCCGATATGGACCTTAAACCATCACCAAGTTTGTGGGCGACAATTATTTTGAGCTCAACATTCCCCCCTTCCTTGTCTTGCACCCAATGTTCAATGTTGATCTCCTTCGGCCATATTTTCCACCATTATTGGACACCTCAGAGATAATAGAACAGTTGACACCAACAGAGATCAACCATGACTGCATGGAAAAGGAATCCACTTATCAGAGCATGGAAACACTAATCAAGGGCACTCACCAGCGGAGGATCCAACTTTATTGGGTTGTCAAAGCAGGGCAACTCCTGCACCAAGGCAAGTGGCTCACCCGAGGCCAAATTCAGTAGAAATTTCCTCATCTAATGGGGGAACTCAACGCAATGGAGAACATTGCTTCCTAAGGGGCGAGGATCCACTGCTTCCTAAGGGGAGAGGATTGATCCAAGTGGATATTAGTGGCCACCCACCTATTCCAACTAGCTCATCTTGGCAGTTTTCATTTTGGTAGTTTTTTCCTAGTTTTCGGGTCTTGAACTTTCGGGGCCATTTTGAGGCCCTAAACAACATTTTTAGGGATAACCATAGTTAAACTATAGACAGAGTCAAATTTTGACGACATAATGTGTATTCCTCGGTTATACCTTTCCAACTGACTATAATGCGCCTAAAAGGAAGATCGTATGCAAAAGTTACGACCCCGAGAAGTTGATGTACCAACTTACCCCAACGAGGTCCACATGACTCTTGGTGCTTCACCTCCTAGGGTTAGGTTTTTGGATGTCTAGGGTTTTGGCATTCATTTTTATTGTAAAAAGGTTTTCAGAGCCTCATTGTAATCATCTTCTTGTGAATGAGCACAACCGTTGCATCTCTTCTCAAAGATAAGCCACGACCATTCTAGCAAGCTTGTTTTCAGTCTGCATTTTACAGTTTTACCATAATTCTTTATTGAATAGAAGACAATTTTATTGTATCTATATTATTGTTCATTGTGTCTCTTTGTTAATAATAATAAAAATCTGTGTTCATTTTGTTCTTCTCATAAAATCTGGATCAACCTCAATGTCGGCGTGCTCTGTTAATTTTACACCACTGCTTCCTTGAATAGAAGTGATTCTATTATGATTGTGGTATTGTATCATAGAATGGTGAAAAAAAATGGAGTTTTGTTCCCCTTCTTTCAGCCATTGCACCTAAGATTTTTGTCTCCACAAGATATCTTCTTGCTCATATCTACATTCCAATTCTTGTTTTAGATTTGTTTCCACATGGATGAGGTGTTCCTATTGGCCTTCCAGTATGATTTTTTGCTAAATATGAGCCATCCTCTCTTCTAGCTCTCCTTTGGCTTGAAAGATATCTCCAACCAATGTTTTGTTCCAGCTCCTGAGGTGTTGCTTGAGATTATTTAATTTTCACTAGAAGAGATACATTTTAGTTCCCCTATCCACACCCACCTCAACCCACCATCACGCTATATTTTCTTTAAAATCAATATGCTCCAGCCAAAAAACTTCAAGGCGAAAGGGTCATAGTTGTGGTCTACCCGCAATGTTCATATTTAGGTTGATTAGCTAGTGGTCAGAACCTGTATAGGGAAAAATGGAGGCTTCTATGTCCAAGTTGAGGCTCATTAGAGACTCTGATATTAAGCATCTATCTAGTCTAGAGGCAATTTGTTGAGATCCCCCTCTCATGTTGTTCCAAGTATGAACTCCATTATTTGGTTCTATGTCAAATAATTTCAGTGTTCAGATGGTTTCTTTGAAGTGCTCACTATCCACCTCATGTCAGATTCCTCCTTGTTTCTCTTATAGTGAGGAAATTATATTGAAGTCCCCACCTATGATCCAATGATTCTCTCCGACAATCTCTTGAAGGGCCTATATTTATTTGATAAATGTGATGTTGTGCTCCATTCTTTGTTGACCATATACATTGGTTATGTACCTGGATTTGTTTGTACCAATCAGTTGAAATCTAGTTGATATAGTATTTTGTATGGAAAAGAAGTGTTCTAATGTTATTTCCATGGGATTCCATAGAATGGTTAGGCCACCTACTGCTCCCATAGCATGCACTGTGATTTCCTTAAACCCTTTCTAGAAAATGTTTGCTAGATTATGAAGGGTCTCATTGGAACACTTAGTTTCATATAACATCATAACAATTGGTTTTTCTGCATATATTTTTTTCTGCAGCAACCTATGCTTGATTTTCCCATTAAGACCTCTCACATTCCAAGTTATGACTTTCATTGATAACTAGGGGAAGGGTTGGGAGGAAACTTATCTGTGATGAGGCCATATTGCTCAAAATTGATCAGTTGCTCACCAGTTTCTTGAAGCAAATGATGATTTTTCTTCCTTCCTCACTTATT